>CAIGRL010032493.1:0-16660 GCA_903798325.1 Fraxinus xanthoxyloides
CGGTGTGCAAGACATGACATTTCATTCGTACTAAGCCGTCGTTTGGTACACATTTAAATTTTCATTTTCATTCTTCTGTTCATTTTCAACTACACATTCTCCATCAATCTACTATTCCAAAAATACATTATTCCAAAATAATATCCATCAAACACACTCTTAATTGAACCAAATAGAGGCTAATTAAAATTTGGAAATCACATAAGAGCTATTTAGCTCTTTCGAATCTCATTCTTTAAGTTTTTACTTTTTTTACACCCCAAACTCATTTCAATCACACAATTTTCGATAAAATAATTTTACATTTATATTCAAAAAAATCTACATTTTAATCATGCATTCTAAAAAAAAATATTATTTTTTAAAAATAGGCTTGAGCATTGATACTAAAGGATTGTTTGAGCTCCAATTTTAATGAGAATATATTTTGTAATAATGATTTTTTGAAAAATGTGTGTTTAAAAAATATGAAAGAATTTTGAGTTTACTTGTAAAATTATTTTATTTGAAAAATGTGTTATTAAAAATAAATTTTAAAAGAATGATTTTTAAAAAAAATAGAGCTCAAACATATTCTAAATATTGAAAATGGGTAAAGATATTTGTACATAATTTAATGTACCAAATTGTTTATCCCCTCTTAAATGCACGCAGATTCCGTTTGAATAAAAAAATTTCAAGATGTGGTCTCCATCCTCTACTGTGAGTAGTCGGTAAAAAAATTTAGTACACGTACAGATGGTCCATTGAAAATATGTCCTTACTCTTGCTGACAAATCAAAGTCGAATGGGATTATCTGTAAAACCTTAATTGACAGTAATGCCCACATCTTAAAACTTTTTGTAACTTTAACATGTCATTGTTAGGCACATATGGTGACTTGGAATGATGGGACCCTTTAGCCTGTCATACATGTGTTCAACTGTGAGAGGACTAGCAGAAAATAGCTGCCCCCTCTCCGCGTGGGATGTGGGGTCAAAACGTATATCAATTTGGTTTCAGTAATTCAAGCACACATCGACACATTGTAAACCTTATTAACTGCACAAATAAGGAATGTTTCGTTAATTTCAACTGTATAATCATTGCGAAGATATTTTTTATACTTGGCCCTGTTGGAGCTTTTTTATTAAAGAATGTGTGATCGAAGTTGAATTTTTGATAAAATGGACTCAAACAATGACTTTATTCTTAAAAATCGTTCATCTCATAAATATTGAATTAAACAGCATGTTCGAGTGGAAGGAGAACCAACCCAAAAATTGGTTCAGTTACTTACAAAAATTGAAAAAATAAAAACCATTCAAAATGAGCCAAGTAATGGTAGGTTCGAGTCGAGTGAGTTCGCTTGAAACTTTTTTATTTAAATTTTACTATCGGAACCCAATTAAATTGCGGCAAGCATCTCATTGGCAGCAAGCATGTAGGATTTCTCACGGCTCATTCTCCCTAACTATGATTTGATCATACGAAATGACCGATCTTGATTTGGACCGTATTCTAAGTTGTAGACCAACTTCTAAAATGTTGGCACAAGGTGACAAAAGTCACAAGACGAATTAACAAAAACGCTCTAGGACATGCGCGTGCAGCTTGACAATCACCATCCCGGACCGGTCACTAATTGATTTGATTTTACAGTTTCGTGCTCATCTTCCCCCTTCTCTCAATATGTGCCTTGTCCTTATTGTAAGATGAATGAAATGCAGACAAAATGAAACCCAAATTGAAATGAAATGTATGTGGGGTCACCTTCTACAATATATACAACTGCAGCTTTCAATCCGTCTATTGTTAGCATTACATTACTCGCTCAAATACATATTGCGTGCTTCTTTTCTTAATTGTGTCGCCGGAAAATCAAGATTCCGGCAACCTACGATACACTCAAAATCAACTTTTTGTACACACAGATTTTATTCCGGCTGCTCGGAGTTTGTGTTTTCTTTGGTTTGGTGGTTGATGGCAAAGGGTCGAAAATTTACAAGTAATCAAAGTGAACGATTTTTGGGTAGTTCTAGTTACAATAATGGCCAAGAAACAGTTGCAGGTGGATCAGAGCTACAAGAAGATGAAGTTTGGTCAATGGTTGATAATCACTTGGCTAACGGGGATTGGAATTCACACGCCGCCGTCGATGGTAATGGAAGTTTAAGTAGTTATCAGAATTTCCGGCACCCGCCCACCGCCAACCACCCCCAGCACCGCCGCCAAGTCGGAGGGCTGTCTTTGGCTTTTGCTGATTCGAGCAAAACGTCATCAACCATGGTCGTGCACCAAATCCGTGGGCAGGACAGCGTGGATGTATCACCACGTGGGCGGTATGTGGCTTCCTCGGTCCCAGTGAATGTGCCGGATTGGTCCAAAATTTATCGAGTTGACTCGATCGAGTCGATGCATGACTCGGACGATGGCTTGGATGCCGGTGAATCCGAGTTGCTTCCTCCTCATGAGTACCTGGCTCGTGTATATGCAGGGAGCCGGAACAATTCAGTTTTCGAGGGTGTGGGTCGAACGCTAAAGGGACGGGACATGAGTCGAGTTCGTGATGCTGTATGGAGCCAGACTGGATTCTATGGTTAAAAATTATGATTAGAGAAATAGGTTCATCATTAATCATTATTAGCAGCCTAAATTAAAATGAGCAGTATTTGTTATTTCCAGTGCTCTATAATCCTTTTTTTTTTTTTTGGGCACCTAAGTCAGATGTGATTTCCATTGGCAGCAATTAAGCCCAAAATTTTTAATTTAGAATTCTTTCGAGTTTCTTGCGTTTTCTCTCTATTGTATTTTGTTTATTTGGTCAAGATTTGTCATTTATTTTATCAATAATGACCGGTAAAATTTAAGTGCAAAGAAATTTGGAGATTGTTCGGGTAAAATTAAACGTTACTATGTTAGGTTGAACAATAAAATACAATATAATTTTAGTATTAGGTACGATATAGATTTATAGTATATTCGTGTGATGCGGTAAAAATCTTGAACATAAACTTTTTAACATAGTTAGTGACTGTGTTGCATAAATGTTGTTAGTGCCGTATCATCCGTGGCCTTTTAATGTGCATTTATATGAGATTTTTTGAAGATGCAGCCCTTTCCAATATTATTATTATTATTATTATTATTATTACCATCATCATCATCATCATCGTGACATGTTTCGAATTATCACATATCTTACTTAACAACAATCTTCACTTTAGCTTTAGACGGTTCACAAGATGTATATTGAATCAAATGTTAATTACTCAAGTCATAATTCAAAAAAGCCGAAGTTTATTCATCTAGGAAAAAAAATGCATTTTTCATGAATATGTCTAAGCAAGCCCCTATTCGATGAACATACTATTCAAAATTGGAGTTTTGAATAGTGATTTTTAAGAAAATATATAGTTAAAAAGTACGGATTTTTTTTGAATTTTCGCGTAGAATACTTTATTGTGTAAACGTGTAGTTGAAAATGAGTGTATAGAAGAAATAGTTTGAAAAGTAAGATTGTCAAACATGAGCTAAATTTAGAATAACTAATGGTTGATGAAAAATAAAAATTGATGTTATGGCACAAATAATCACCAAATTTACAAAGAATAACTAATGGGTGAGCTAGTTACGAGTCCATATGATCACCGGGGAACAGGTTAAAGAGGTGGAAATCCGAAAACCAATAAAATTTATATGAAAAATGTTAAGTGTACATAATATATGTGCATAAAAGTGTATATAACCATCATATGGGGCAAAAATGCCGTTTCCATCCCTATATAAGGATTATGGACATTTCTATGTACATGTATTATGTACATTAAGCAAATACCAATTTACATTTCGCATAAGTTCAGATCTCAATATAAGGGTTGTTTGAAATCTGAAATTTTCCACGGATTTCCATTTTCCAAGTTTTGGGCTGTTTGGTAGCCAACATTTTCCATGAAATTCCTTTTCGAGTTTATTACTCACGTGCCTCCTTTTCTCACTTTTCATTGAAATTGTTTTCTTCTTGTTTTGGTGGTTTTCGGTTTCCCACATTTTTTTGGCAATTGAAATAAATTATAGACCCAATGGTAAAAAAAAATCATATTTTAATGTACAATTTCCATGAAAAATAATTGGAACAAATTCTAGATCCAATAGTAAAAAAAATTATCATTTTAATGGACAAATTTCATGAAAACAAAGTTAAACGGATACCAAACTTTTAATATTTTTCAAGTGACAAATATACCAATCAAATACAATTAATTATAATTAAAAGTAAAATAAATTTTAGATAATTCAATTTTTTATAATTTATTTTTTTTTTCATTCAAATTTTACATTTGCACTCAAACGGACAGTGAGTGTTCACAATTGAAGTAATGCTAAAAGGGCTTCAAGGGGTCCACTCCAAGATACAGTAATTCGAGATGATCTCAGTATATAATTATACTTCTATTCTTTATACTATGACGTATGATATGACCCAAAAGTGAGGGCTTAGTCTAACTAACATAAGTGTCAGAAGTTAGTGACAGACTTTTTCACATTCAGTAAAAGTCGACATATTTTATTGATATGCTATAGTTGGGACGATATATGCTGTAATCCTGTTTAGTACATATTAAAATTTTTATTTTTATTCTTTTATTTATTTTTAATTACACAATTTTTAATAAAATAATATTTTTCATTACATTAACAATTTTTCCTTCTTTTCAACCATATATTTTCTATCAATCTACTATTACAGAATACATTCTTTCAAAATAATGTGACTCAAACACACCCTATGTACACTTTTTTTAAGGATTATGCTACATGTACCGAATTTTTTTTATCTAATTTTTTACTGACTACTCCTGATAGAGGATGGGGACCACATCTTGAGATTTTTTATTCACATGGAGCCCGAGTACATGTGAGAGGAGGTAAACAATTCGGTACATTAAATTATGTACAAATATCTTTACCCCTTTTTTATATAAGAGGAAAATACATTTTTTAGCCCTTGTTTTACATCTATTTTTTTCTCATTCTATTTCTAATTTTTTTTCTCTTTCTTCATTTCAACAACATATTCTATCAATAAAATAACATTACACATAAACCAAAAAATATTCTTTACTTTTTAACTGTACATTTTTCTACCAATCACTATTTCAAATCAAATTTTCTCTAAAATAGCTGTCAAACATAACATTAAAATTGTCAAATTAAATAATACTACGTGGCAGAGTGTAAATAATACTCCATCCGTCCCATATTTATAGGCTTGTTTCATTTTTCACACGGATTAAGAAATCTTATTAAATATTATTGAAAAAACAATTTTTATCAAGAACTTTCCAAATTGACTTGTTTCATTTTTCACACAGATTAAGAAATTTTATTTAATGTTATTGAAAAATCAATTTTTATCAAGAACTTGTCAAGTTTATCCCTATTTAATTTTCAAAAACTAGAAGTAAATTATTATTGGAATTAGTGACTAGGCAAATTATATAAGGGTATATTAGTAAAAGAACAAAGCATAACACTCCCAATTAAGAAACAAAGCTATATATTTGAGACAAGAAAAAAATGAAACTCAACCTATATATTTGGGACGGAGGGAGTAGATCGCAACATTAACTAATGATTCAGTTGCCAATAATTTGAGATTGCATCAAGCATCCTCGGGAAGCTGAAACTTTTTTGAAATGAGGAACAGACTTACCCAACCCAAAAAAAAAAAAGGGTAAAAAAAACTATTTTAAAGCTTAGCAAAATATGCTGTGACCTCAAAAAGTTGCATTTAAAATATCCACCCACGTCAACGTGTGTCGACTTTGCGAGTATATTCAATGATGGATCTAGGATTGGATGTTAGATAGGACGGTTGTTGACAGTTGATCATTGATCGTCGATAATCAATTGTCTTAATAATAACGTCGTTTTATTACTATTTAATTAAATAATATTAAAAAACTTTCAATCTATATGTAAATTATAATTCATTTTATCTCGTTTCTAATTAACCACACATTTTCTATTAAAAAAATACTACACATAAATAAATAAAAAATATTCTTTCATTTTGAACAACATATTCTCCAAAAAATTACAATTCCAAAATCAAATTCTCATTATAATGAGAGAATAATGAGGGGCCAAACGAGGACGTTTAACAAAATGTCGATAATGCAGTCTAAATTTAATGATTAAATGATGAATAATAAATAATTACTAAAATTTCATAAACTGGTCCTATCTACGTGTCTAAGGGTTGACTTATTTTATTAATCAATGCATTGACATCTAATAAAATGTCAATAACGAAAAATGGTGAAAATCAAATACCTATCGAAGTTTTATACACTCATATGGTCTAGATGTCTCAAGATCATATTATTTTATTAAAACAAAACAATAAGTATGAGCCAAAGAGAATGCCGGAAAATTGAACGCATTTATCCAAGATAGACCTTAGAAAAAGAAGGTGATCATATAGTGTACATTTAATTGGCAGAAAAATCAATTTTAAGCTTTGCACCTTAGACAACAACGAACAGCAAGCTATAGCCACAATATTGTTGCACTGCACTGCACACCACTATTGTCAATATAATGGAGAAAAGATGTACCTTCACGATTAGCGATAGAGAATTTGAGATTGGAGAGGCGGAGAAGCTCGTTGTCGACTCGGCGACAGTCACAGCAGATCACAAGATAGTGGCGATAGCACAGAGCAGCCAGCAACGAGGAAGCTAGTAGCCTGTAGTGTTTACTGTTGGTTTAGAAAATTGGAAATGGGTGGATAACTTGGAATATGAATTAGAAATATAGAAAATTTCATAACTAAGAGATTAAGTTTCACTCATTTCAAATTTAAGAGATAATGTTTAAAATTTCAAATTTCAGATTTTAAAAAATATTTATAAATTCATTAATTAAAAATATATTTTATTAATCAAGTATATTAATGTCACATTTCCATATAATTTGATTACAAATTCTATATAATTGGTCACATATTATTAATTGATCACAAATCACAAATTTTACATGTCACAAATTATTTACGATCACAATTCAAAAATTTTATAGGCCACAATTTGTTCATCAATCACAAATTAAAAATTAAAACGTCACAAATTATTTTACAATTATAATTCAAAAATTTTATATATCACAAGTTGTTCATCGGTCACAAATTATAAATTTTATAAGTCACAAATTATTTTACGATCACAATTTAGAAATTTTATGAGTCACAATTTATTCATTGGTCACAGATAAAGAAATTTATATGTCACAAATTATTAATCGATCACAAATTACAAGTAATATAAAACACAATTTAGTAGACAATCACAAATGGTCAAATTATCGATCACAAATTAATAATTTTTAGGTCATGCGTATTTTTCATTGATCAAATATTGTTTATCAGTCACAAAAGACCAAATAATATGTGAGCGCCTCCAAAACTTGTGACCACCACCTCATCACTGCCACCAAGAACATGTCAACCGAACCCCCGTTGTCGAAACCACAACCACCACCACTTTCCGACAACAAACTATCATCTAAAAATACTGATATTACCTCTACTCA
This sequence comes from Fraxinus xanthoxyloides, assembly GCA_903798325.1. Lineage (NCBI taxonomy): Eukaryota > Viridiplantae > Streptophyta > Magnoliopsida > Lamiales > Oleaceae > Fraxinus > Fraxinus xanthoxyloides. Next base: position 7,577 of record CAIGRL010032493.1, read on the forward strand.
CCTACAACCACCGCACCACCAACAATAGCACAACCACCAATGTCGCCATACCACCACCACAGCCGTCTCCTCAAATCTATTACCGTCAATGCCACCACCGTCGCAACCACCCCAAGCACATGCACAGTCATCGCCACCACCTATACCACCACCATCACCACGACAAACCACCGCACGTCGTTGTCCCCAAAATCCACCACCACATGTAGCACCACCATCACTACCGATATGTGGCATCGACATGCGTGAAGCCACTCTACGACTGCGACTCTCCGTCGCATCACCACCATTACTACGGAGCCGGTCCGCTTCATTTCGTTTCACTGCAACTTGTTGTCGCAGCAGCGACGCTCACATCAAGCTGGTTGCTGCAGCGACGTAGGTGGCGACGACAGTTTCGATTTGAGAGAATAAAGATGTTAGTGAAGAGAGAAAGGAAATGAGATGAGAGAGCCGTAACCGCCGCCACCATCCCCATCGTCTACCGCACCACCACCGTCGCTGCCATGACCTCCACTTGTACCGCCAACAAAAACCTCAACAACTCAACGCTGCCAACTCCACCACGCTAACATCACCACGTTCACCGTCGCCAGATCCACTATCATCGTCACACTTCTACCTGTACAACCAACAAAAAACCCCCACCAACACCAAAACCACCTCAAACAGCATCAACAGCAAGAATAGATACTGCAACAACATAACATCTTCGAGAATATAGTTAAGATCAAATTATCTCTTTGAAAATACTACTAAGATCAACATCAAATTAATTTAGTTTTAAAATATTATTATTAATATTTAAATGTTTAATTATAATATGATTTTTGTAAAAATAAATTTTGAATTTGATTTTTGAAATGTTAACTTGAAAATTCTGGTTCCATGTAATTTTCACTTAGGAATATTATGAATGTGTTATATGACTTTCAATTGAACGAACAGTGAAGCAGCCTGATTGGATTTGGCCCATTTGGGCCTAATTTTTTTAAAACAAGATGCCCCAAAAAATATAAAAATGCACAATCCCAATCCAATAATCAGTGGCTGTCATCTTCTTCCTTCTTCTTACACGTGGTCGTGCCTGTGTTTCAAGCCTGGTTGGTTGGCTACTTCTACTGTAAAATTCGGATCGACAGTGGCGGCCTCCTATTAGGGGGATGCATGGGTCCACAGACGCCCCCGATAGGGGATCGTCACTTGTCGATTCGATAAAACATTACGTAGAAAATTATGTGCGTGTAGGTTGGTTCGTGACTGTGCCCCTCGTTGAGTGCTGGCTCCACCACTGAGTTTATTTATATACTTTACGCATCGTATTTTTAAAAATTTACACCATACGCATTACAATTCATTGTATGGTAAGAATAATTTGTTTTATAAAAGAATTACAAAATTAATATTAAAATAGTTTAATAGATCAAAATGTCCGCAATTGAAAATAACAAATGATACCACTTGGATCGCATTACGTTATGTAACGTTTTACATACTATTTTTAAGTATTTATTTATTCTCAAAAATCCAATTATTATTTTATCTTCAACTATAAAATTGTTATTTTTTCATTTGTCGTTCACGCATCCATCCATAAATTAAATTTTAGTTGAGTTCTCTACTGCATCACATACATGATTCTTATTTTTTTTTGTTTTTTCAAATTTTCATTTTTTGAGACAACTATGTATTTTTATTGGTTACATTTATAGACACTTTTTTTTCTATGAAACTTTATTGCAAAAATAAGAAAAAAAAATCCATCTACAATAGATATCAATAAAATAACCCATGCATTCTTAATAATTTTTAAAATTGCAAAATCACTTATCACTCCAACTCAAAATGAATAAGAAAATAATTTTCAACTGCAATAGAAAAACTTATTTTAATTGATACTTTTAATTTCCCATTCGTTGAAAATTATTTGTTAATTAGAACATAGCATTTCAGAATTTTTATTTATTTTTACATAGCAATTTATGTGAAGGAGAGGCAAAAAGGGCGATATATTCATCACCCCTTGGCACCAAATTGTCTTGTGTTGCTGAGATCTACTCAAACTTCTTCATCAACAAAATTGGAAGGTATATCGGATTTTATTAGCGTTGTTGAAATCGCATTTGATCTGATTGATATGAATGCTTTAATTTCAACTCAAATTCTTATAATTTATTCATTTTCTTCCTGTAGCAACAGCGATTTTTTCGACAACATTTTTCTTGAATTTTTGATGCGGTTGTTTACGGTTTTCTCATAGCCTTAAAAACTGGCCGCACCTCAAGTATAATAGGTGAAATACACGTCCAAAATCCAGTGGGGCACCCATGTGGCTCCGCCTCTGGCTGCGAATTGGGCGCTATTTTGCCTTGTCCATCAGTTAGTGGTTTAATTTTCAATAGTAGAAGAGCTTGGATTCAAGGGTTAAATGTTCATGTGTTTTTAATGAGTTATTAAGCAGTTGAATTTCTAAAGGAATAATTTGTATTTGCTTTCTGATCAGAAGAGACATTCAAAGTCCCATTGTTGAATTCTGCCTGAGAGAAGTGACAAATATGCTGAAAGGCAATTTTTTGATATTTTTACCAAACATCCACAGATTTTCAGTTGCCCTAATCCTTTTTCTAGTGATTTACGCACAGTAATAAGCTGGCCAACTCCCTGAAGGTTTGCTACCATTTCCATCAGCCATAAAGTTGCAATTAGAATTACAGAATAGAATATTACTTTGAGCACTATGTCCTGCGGCTTGAGAGTTCTGTAATAGTTTCCACGCCCCTTTTTCTAGGAGTGCTATGTTCGTAAAAGGATCTAGCAAGAAATTGAGAAGCTCCCTGTTGTTTTTCTGCCCATGGGTTGTGATACAAAAAGTTCTGGCGCTTAAGTATCTAGGTATTTGATACGTTGTCCCTCAAAATGATGGTGGTTTGCATGTTCAGGATGGAGACGAGAATGAATCTGCATTGATTAATGATATCATATATTTGTGATATAAGAAGGCTGCTTTTAGATCTGGATTCATTAGGTACATACTGTGCTAATTAAGAACAGATGCTTTTGGGCTCTGAAGACTTCAAATGGTTGCTCTTAGACTTTAAGGAAGCTCCTTAAATTGTTATTTGTAGCCTGGCCTTTAGTCATTTCGAAATCAGTAGTGGAGTGAGCACATGCCTGTTTTCTTTGTAGTGCAACAGTCTATATAATTTTATCTTGTGCAAGGGGAGTGCCCCTGGTGATGGGCCTTAGGCGTATCATCTATCACTAGAAAATTTCTCACTTACATAAAAATTAAATTTGTAATGAATCACAAGATATGAAAGCTTTTAATGTAAATGAAGCACACAATATATTTCCTTTTTGTACCTCTTCAGTAAAAGTAAATTCAACTGGGAAGCTTCGCTTAACTGTTATAATTAGTTTGTTAACAGAAATCCAGTAGAAACTACTGTATGCAGCAAGTAAAGAAACAAATTTCTCAATTTCTAACTGGACTATTCAATTATAAATTACATTTGGCCTTATTTTTTTTTGACTTATCTGGCTATACGATTATAAATTTTACATTTCAAATATCATACTTTTTAAAAGGTTACTAATTTGTTTGAAATTTGTAGACAATTAACAAGTAAGCAAATATTTTGTGATTTCTAGTTGAACGAAAGAAGTCAAATTAAGAGATGTTGTGCCTTTGTTTACATAAGCCATTTAGTTAAGTTCTTGCAAATAACAGAGAGAAAAGACAGGTTGCCTGAGAAGTAGAATAGACTTGCCTCAGCCTTCAAGACATGTTAAGGTTACGTTTAAAATTTAAAGCATATTTGGGAAGCATTTATAAATGGTTTAAATTATAAAAATATGTATATAAACGAGTGATAGATAAGTGGACAGTACGTGTAGGTCCCTGAAATGTATCGATAAAAGTAGCTTCGGTGTTTATAAACAATTTATAAACGAGCCAAACATAGGCTAAGTTAGGCTTGTTCTCTGATGTGAATTTATGGAGAATTGTTACCTTTTTAGTCAGATTTTCAGGAAAAGCAGCTAATTTTAGCATGTGACTTAGTTAAAGAAAAGTTCCATTACTGATTGTTTAGAAATTGTTCTGGTTTTCATATCTTGTTAGTTTCTGTACAATCCTAAATAATGCTGCTCCTTTAATTTTCTATTGATCTCATTTCCCTTCTCTTGATGCAATCTCTAATTCTCCTTGTCTGCTTTGTACTAGGCAAGTAGTTAACTTTATTAAATTTGACTGAAAGAATTGCATTTAGAACAAAGGAAGTACCAAAAATGCCTAAAAAAAATGATGGGGCGATTCTGTTCAATCTAGCTAAATAGTTTCTAAAACAGTAGATCGACTCATTCACTAGCTTTTAGGTCCTCCTTTGGGATAATTACTTGTGTTACAACCGATTAGTAGCTAAAGACAAAAGCATGCCAGAAGTAGTCATTGCATGTCACAAAATGATTTCTAATAATTAATTTGCTGAGGTTAGGTAAATTGTATTAGTGTACGTTAGACAATAAGCAAAACATGGAAAAAAAAAAAACTGTTCTTTTCTGAGGTAAGGAATTGCTTAAATAAAATATCGTAATGGGCATAATAGATCAATAGCCCATCACTGTTCAATATCACCCAGAAATGCAGGAAGTCACAAATTGCTGCAATGCAAGTGCGCATTAATCATTGTTTGCTTTGTTTATCTATCCCAGAATTCTTTGTATTGTTGTTGGATCATTTTCATCTATTATATCTTTTGCAATTTTTTTTAACAGTTTCAATAAAGCTAAAATATTTACTACATAGGAAACCAAAAATGTAGACTCGGGAAGTAAATCAAGAAAAGATAACCAAAAAATGAGGCTGTAGGGAAAGAACACTTAATTCTATTATGGTAAAAAATTGGACTAATGCTATTTAGTCCCATTGGGTTAAATGATAAGTGGAATTAAATGAGTCATTTAATTCCACATTTCATTTAGTCTATCACCTAACACCACATAGACTGAGTTTATAACCCCAGTGAGCTAAATAACATTATTCAAAAAATTGAAGCACAAAATTATTTGGATAGTGAGAAAATCTTCCAATTAGTAATTGTACTTTATATTGATTATTGAACAAAAATTACATGTTACTATTTGTTGTTTATCCAGAAAATTTAGAACTAGAAAGATTGCAATTATTCAGAAATTCATGGCAAAGGGGTGAATTTATCTGTCTTGTCAATGTATTGATAGCTGACTTCTTTACCATAATTTCTTTTGTTTATTATCTCATTTCATATTTAATTAACTTCCCCAAAAAACTAGAAGGGAGAAAATATGTATTTATTATTAATATAATAGGTTCTCAACTGCTCAAATAATTAATGAATGTTTATAAATATAAATATTTTTCAGAAAATTTGGGCATAGGAAGTGCAAGATGGACATTATATCCCAACTACAAGAACAAGTAAACACTATAGCAGCTCTTTCATTCAATATCGTTGGGACACTTCAAAGAGACGCCCCTCCAGTTCGGCTATCGCCTAATTACCCTGAGCCTACCAAGAATGCCAATGGCACGGAGGAGACGACAAATCTGGCAGATCAACCCAAGACAATGAGTTCTGAATTAGTGAAAGCTGCCAAGCAGGTTTTTTTTTAAATATTTATTCATTCCATAATTTTACATAAATGACAATTAATGAGACGAAATGGAGGCAACCTATTAAAACCACAAACATCAAATGTGATGCACATTCATTTATCTTCCTAGCAATACAATGTAGTCATTTACCAATTGTGTTATTTTCTGTAATTACATAATAGTGAAGCACTTTTGTTGAGAGATGATAGACATGCACGTAAACTTGTTTGATTTTCTGACATGTGGTAATATGTTTTTTTATTATTTTATTATGGTATCTTGAAATTATAGATTTTCTGTTTGAAGAAATTGAGCACTTCTTTAGAATTTTCTTTCAACTCTCTCACTCTTTCACTTGTTATTGTATGCTCTATGATCGTCCCTGTTATTTTCATTAAAGAAAAGTGTCTCTTTTTGTTGATTCTTCCTTTATTCCTCTCTGTATGATTCTGGTTCAAGGAATCTTTAATTACCTAATATTTGTATATAGCATTCGTAGTAAATTGTAGTGTCACATAACAAACATGTTTAAAAATGGTGAAAAATAATTCAAACTTTCTTGTCATTAGCAAACAATGGCTAGGAAGAATCCAATTTCCTGCTACACTCGTGTGTTTTGGGGACAATTGCCTTGGTGAACTCATGGCAATTGACATTCTTCTTATATTTGTACTAAATACAAGAAGTCTACTATAAATTCTCACCAACTCTTGTGCAGTTCGATGTGCTGGTTGCTGCAATTCCGTTATCTGATGGAGATGATGAGGAAGCTCAACTGAAAAGAATTGTAGAACTCCAGGTATGTTATAATCTTCTCTGTTGCTGATTTGATGGTATATTGTCAGGACACGCTTGCTTATTACCCTTTTTAAGAAGCAAATAGAGTATCAATTACTAAAAATAGTGGCTGCTATAACGGTTGTGTTGCCTAACTAACTATTTAGTCGTTTAGACTTCAAATTATTAGCTTGCATAAAGAGAGAGTGCCAAAATTGCCAATTTATGTTATTTCTGGTTGTCCTACCCTCAATTCTACTGGTATAGAGGCTGAAAATGAACAATATCCCTTGTTAGTTTTTCTATTCTAGAAAATACATATTGTTATAGATAGATGAATTTCTCTGTCCTACTTTGACTGCACCTTCTTGTTCACTATTAAAACTCTACTTAATAGAATAAAATCACTGGGCAGGCTGAAAATGATGCAATAGGCCAAGAACTTCAAAAGCAATTAGACGCTGCAGGTAAACTCTTCGACTTCTAATCTGCATTTCAAATCTGTCTGCTTACTTTGGGCAGCAAAATAATGGCGACTCAACTTTATTATTATTTTTTTTTTCATTTTTCTGTTTCCAGAATATTGAAACAATTCAAAACTCATTTGTTCATTAAAGCACTATTTTTTCACATATACTCTTCGGGTATATATAATGGCATATCGAATAATACTTCGTAATTTACTCGATCAAGTAAATAATATGCTGTTACTTAAATGTGCTATTGTAAAATGACTCATAATCCGCTTGTAGCACATTAATACGAGACCTTATCATATATTCTAGTGGCTGTTATATCTGATTCATACATTGTCTACGTCTCTTATGTGCTGAACTAATAATTTCAACACTGATGTACCAGAGAAGGAACTAAAGCAGGTTCAGGAGTTGTTTGGCCAGGCAACAGTCAACTGCCTGAACTCGAAAAGGCCAGAATGAGGAAAGTGGACAGACGAGCTCAGTTGGACTCGAACTCTAGTTGAACTTCAGGAAGTAGAACAATTTTTATGCACTATAAATGAGTACGATAATTACATATTTGAGGTGAATTCGGGCTTAATCTTGAGCAGATGGAGGAGTCCGAGTCAGTTACACAGATCAGTGAAAAAATATTTCGAATTGGAAATTTTGTAAGCCTGTGTCGGTAAGCCAGCATTGCTTCTTGCCAAACACCAATGCTCCATTAATGTCCGATAGATGAGCTGAATATCTTGCAGTGTTCGCATATACAAGGCAAAAATTGTCTGCCATGACATTGACTACCATCTTCAAATCGTAAGAAACGATTTACGCATTATGCAAAAGCTATTACAAGTTATAATAGTCAATTACAAGTTTCAACTGGTCAATGCTACCCACTTAGATTTACATTTTAGGCCATTCAATTTTTTCATTGGCACCAATCGAGCAGCAATTCATTCACAACTCAATTAGGTTGCATCGAATAGATAACATCTCAAACAATGTAGTTAAACATATTGGGTTTCATTAGAAACAAGGTGGGAAACTATACACAAGGCACATCGAGTACAACAAATGAATTAAAATTGAAGCAACATTATAAAACCAAAACATCACAGATGAATTAAAATTGCAGTAACATAACGAAAAGATAAAAGCGACACACTACGGAACAAAATTCACTTTCACCGGTTCAACGAAATAGCTCTATAGTTGACCAACCAAATAAACACGTCTGAACATGTGGCCTACGCCATCATTGAAGAAAAGATCAGTTAAAACTGAAAACTACATCTGAAATCCTGCCAAACATAAGTTTTAAAAGACCCAACGGCCAGTGTTATTCTAGAATAAATAAAGAGTTCGCAAGATATTCACTGCCACCTTCAGAAGCTTGGTATTGCCATTTGATGCTGGCCAATCACTGCACAGCAGATGAGATGCATACATAATCAACATACTGGGCGCATGTAAGAGATGAAGAATAAGAAAACACGATTGAATTTGCATCAACGGTTAATTAATATGGGAAGGGCCTGGGAGAGTACTAAAAAGTATGAACGCTGTCGACAAAAATCTTCAGGCATTTTTATTAGCAATATTACCTGAGGCTGCTGTTGTGGTGGTGCATAATTTCCGTATCCAGGGTAGCCTGCATAGTATAAATTTGGATCCTGCACTGGTGGAGCATATCCGTACGACGTTTCATATCCAGGAGCATATCCGTAATATCCACTACCACCATTCCACTGGTTTTGATCAGCCTGAGGCTGAATCATTACAACACATTAACATAGTATATCTCTCTGCATCATGGAAAGACGTGTCTAGAGCCTAAAATCAGAAACACTAGTTAAAAGTTAGGTGATGTGAATATATATCAACCTGTCTATTGGAAGGGCTACGACCCCATGAAAGTCGAATGCTTTGTCCTCCCAACTGGGTTCCATTTAACATCCTTAGAGCTTCCTCAGCGCAACTTCTGTTACAAGTGCACAATACATAACAAAGCCTATATTCTAGATTTTTACATATTTAAATTGAGGGAGGACGAAAATGTCAAGAGGAGTGCTAGCTTACCTGTCCGCAAATTGCACAAATCCACATCGTTTACCCATTGGTATCTTTACATGAAGCAACTGTCCATATTGTCCAAAAACCTGCCTTAGATGTTCATCTGTTACATTTGAGTCCAAATTACCAACAAATATC
>CAIGRL010032507.1:0-15580 GCA_903798325.1 Fraxinus xanthoxyloides
TGTCCATCCTTGTCACGAGGGGACCGGTAATCCAATGTTCTGTTGAGAGGCCCATAGTGTGCCTCGTAACCGTTGATGTAGTATCTTGCACCAATTATCTTCCTGTCATTGGCCCAAATTATAAGTACATTTTAGAATACTGTATAACGATCAAAATAAGTGATATTTGCCTTTATATAGAGAACTCTTTTGTCCTCATGTCATGTTGAGGTACTACAATTGGTCATATTTGGTTTATGCTTTACAACTATACAATGATATTCTCTAAGATAGGGATAGACCTCAAATAATTGGTGTTGTAAATTCACAGACAATAATTATCAGAGCCTTGGGCCAAAAAATACTAAGTCAAATATCGACAATGAAGTTCACAAGTTGAAAATGCAAGAAGAAAAAGAATCCTAGAACAAAATGAGAGGTAGCTAACCAATGAAAATAGATATGCCACCCACAGNACAAAATGAGAGGTAGCTAACCAATGAAAATAGATATGCCACCCACAGAATTTAAAGAAGTTTAAAGGAGTTCGAGTTGCGAAACATTTTTATGTTTATATTCAACGTACTCAAGTCCAAGAATAATGCTATGGCATTATGTGATATGTTCAATTATAAGTGAAATTATATAATTTATTATGTTGCTTAAATTGGTGTTAAGTATCAGTGGTGCTAAGTAACATTACTCAAAAGTTCAATCCATTTGACGAAATAAGTGATGCATGTAAGGACACGAATGTAGGACAGAAAGACAAGGCCAATGCATGCTTTAGTTGAAAATGCCATTTCTGATACTTTAGGAAACAAACTACAAGAAGTAGACCTTATCCCTCTTTGGATGTATAAAGTTTCTTAATTCAAGTTAGGTTTACCTTAGCTGTAGAGGAGTATGCCAAACCCCTATTTGCTTAGTTGACGTTTTTAACGAGTGTAATTAATTAAGTGATGACGATTGATGAGGTTCGACTATGGCTAGGTTTTTTCTTCTATAGTATACAAATGCAGCTACAGAATGTGAAATAAATGACATTTATTGAAGGAAAACTTAAAGGAAAAAAAGAACTCACTTGTTACAGTTTGATGAGTTGAATGCATCTCCAGATTGACAAATTCCTTTCCATGAGGATGGATAGGGTCCCATCTCTTCATCACTGAAGCTTCTTGATTCTGGCCACACACCTGCTTAATAAAAACAAAATATTCATCACATGGAATCATGGCTGTATGGTGAATAATACTTCATGCTAAAATACAAGAAGTCAACAGCTAGTATACACTGAAGAACATGACACATATTTGGTACACAATTTTAAAGATGTTTTGACGCTTTTTCTCGTTCATTTTCAACGACACATTCTCAAAAAAATTATTTTTCATGTTTCTCCATAAATTTTCTCTACTTCTTAGCCACATATTTTTCAATTTTTTCTTTCAGATAATCACTTTGACACAAGTACTTAATATGATGATTGATGAACAAAGTTCATTTTTTTAACACCGTCCAATGCTATTACGAAAGAAGAAGAAATTTGTATATATAGTGCCATGGTAGGAGAAGATTACCACTATCTAACATGCCAACGATAACGTTTTTTCCATAGCTTGATTTCAGTAACAATTCCTCCTTCAACTGAAACCCTTTACTTCCTTGCTGTAAACCGGCAAATTCCCACGACCTTGTAGTCTGCAAAGAGTACTTCTTTGGGTGGCTTCGTAACAGAGACACCACTTCCTCAACTTCTGTTAATGACAGCAAAAATTACCATCTTGAATTAAATAAATATAGAAAGAGAGAGAAGAACTTGTGGTGGTTTCACTCACCGGAGAGTTTCGAGGCTTCGTCTGGGGTGAGAAATGCCGCGAAGCCATTGATGCTGGACTTATAACTGTAAATAAGCGAAGATTTAGCATCTTCCACAGTTTTTTTCACGGAGAACAGATATGAATAATGGTTTTCTTCAATTTCATTAAATGTTTTCACTCCACTATGTTCTCCAAGATACACTATGTACACCTGCAAATGACAATATATTTAGTGAGAGACATGAAAGGAAAATAGACTATGTAGGTTTTGACATAGTTAAGAATCAACAATAACCTGTTTCTCATCACAGAAAGCCAGGAGAGGAAGAAGAAGAAGAACCAAAAGGAATACAGGAAAATTCTTCACAGTTAAATCCATGGAAAATTGCTCAACATTGAACTGACGCAGTCGATATTGAAAGTAATATATATACCACAAGCAAGAAAAATCATTATTTTTTACTTTAGAAATGATAATTCTTTCTCTGTGGGATTAGCCTTGTGGACCAAATTAATGAAAGTTTCTATGTTTGCATGCACGTCCTTCAACTAAAGTTTTAGGGCATTACAGTCCAAAAATTGTGGTCAACTTTTTCTAAAAGGTTAAAGTATATATGTTTAATACGTTTGATTAGACAAGATTGAAGGACAAAGACATTCTATATTGGATGTGCTAAATTAGTTACACTTTGAAATGGTTTGGCATATTTTGCGGAATATAACTTGATTTTGAATAGATTTAGTGGTTTTGTTGGCTATATATGGATTGAGATCGCGCAATTACACGAGTTTTGTTTGATTGCATAGTTTTAGTGAATTTACATGTTGTAATTGAATTATCTTCATAATTTTCAAGAGTATTCTAATTCGACTCGATAGGATTTGTTTTACACACTCTTTTTCTCAAATTACAATATAATCGCCTACTCTAAAGGACCGGACAGGGGTTTGCATATGTATACACATAACCACCCAACCAAGATCAGAGACGGATTGAGCCAAGTTGTTTGGTCATATTCTAGTGAAAATCGATCTAGTTCTGATTTTGGAATCAATAATCGAATGATTCTGAGCTGATTCTCGATTCTAGATATAAAACAAAATTTTGATCCAATTCAGAAAAATATTTTATATTAACTTCTCAATCAAATCATAGTTTATAGGAATTAACACTAATTAACATGTATTCTTCTATTTGGACTTTGGAGCAGTAAATAAAGTAGGGATTAAATCGAAGTTAATAATGATGATTATTCAATTGACTTAAGTTATGCTTTAATGGATAAATGAAAGATAAGAGATAAAGATTTTGGAACAATGGTAAATTAGGTGGAGATTAAAATTAGATTTTTAGAGATTGTGATAGAAGCTTTTAAAATGTGTGGTTGAAATTATGTGGGACTCATGAAAGATGTGATTAATATTGATTATTTGACTTTTAATTAAATTAAATTCTGATTTTAATTTGTTCCAAACGGGCCTAACTTTCACTCACAGTTACGTCATGTTTTGGGCCCATTTCAAGCACGAATTACTGTCACTTCAAAGCACTGTAAAAAAAAATTGTGAAAAAGTTAAAGACTTGTCTGGTTTGGCGAACCAACTTACATCCTAATTGTCTTCATTACACAGAAACATGTAATTTCAAACCCCGTGTAATCAACAAAAAGAAGTTACTTAAATAAATAACTTACAATTTTTTTTATTAATAAAATATTATTATCTTAAATCATTTACTTATGAGTAAATTCTTTTAGCTTAGCCAAACATGGCCGTACTCAAAACAAACTTTTTTCTACCATATGGCCCTCTATTTCAGATGGGAGGCCGAATGCAATCCCCAAGTCTACATTTTTAGTAGCCTCTTACATCATTAATTTCCTTAATCGCCAATTCACCACGTTCTGGCTAGTTAAACATTTTAGGTACAATTCCGAATTTCACAGAAATTGGAAAGGAATTACACTTTTATGTACATTGGTTTTGCATCGCAATACTACTATCAAAATCTGGCCAATAGAGTCTCGATCACCACCCCATTCATCTAAACATCACCTGCACGCTGAAATACACTATTAGAATGCAAATGTCATTAGTCGAGAGAAAAGTTCAGACCATTTGTACTCTGACGATCAAGTCTACTTTTGAAAAGAGAAGGAATGAGTGTAATTTAGAAAGGTGAGGGAATTTAGCCACGGTTTAAAAATGCTTACTTTCAATGTTAAAATGAGCTAGCTCACGTAGGTATAGAGAAAGGGAAATGTGCTAAGATGAGTTACTGGACTGGGTCCAAGAAGATGTTGCTTGATTTAATCGTCCAATCCAATTGACTTTATCAATTGTCGAGTCAACCAATGAGGAACTTATTCTGCCACATGTAGCCCACATAATTAATAGATATAACATTGAGCACCATGAAAAATCATTTTTTTTTCTTCATGATAGCTAAAAGTTATCGTAGACTACTTTTCACGTAGTGGAGAATATGTGTTTCATGTTGGACAAGTTGGATGAGACTGGGTATGCATTGAGCTCGGGAAACTCATTGTATATGATGGGTACATGATTAAGAAATTCGACCGTGGTACCTACCTACAAGTGGACCACACCACATTCTACAGCGTGCACTAGGGGGTTGCCCTAAGATGATTTTTGTGTCTTATTCTTAGTTTGAACCTATGTAATTGTAAATTTTGCATTCTTTTTGGTCACACAAGTCTCTCTAAAGGCATACATTTGCCCATATTGCAGGCTAATTATTGTAACTGCATGTCATAATCTTGATAATGTCCAAATGGCTGCATGAACACAGCCCATATTTGAAGTCAACTATGAGATTTTCTTGAATATACAGAGTTTCAACTCTTTGCATTTAACAAGTATATGTGTAACTTTAACATATTGCATGTCATAATCTGTATAATGTCTAAATCAAAATTTGCCTGCATGAACACAAAATCCATATTTGAAGTCAACAATCAAGATTTTCTTGAATGTAAATATATAGAATTTCAACTCTTCGCGTTTGAAACGTACAATAAAAACAAGATAGGAAGTAAGTTTCCATTCGAGTAATGACATACTATTTAATTTCCCGGGACTAATCTAACAATAAGGTGTGATTTTAGCAGGCCTAATTTGGCATATGCATGATGAACCTGTTCAACACATTAAACCCATATTTTGTGGAGATTAAAATAAGTTTTTTTTACAGATTTTAATAAAAGTTGATGAAATATGTGATTGAAAGGTTATGGAACCGAATCGATTATTGATTTTGATTTTGATAAAGATTTAAATTATAATTACCATGAGTTGTTAAGATATATTTATTGACATAATCACCATGAGTTGTTAAGATATATTTATTGACCAATACTTTAATCAATACTTCCATAGTAAATTTGGAAAGAGGGACGAGTGTCAGTTATATATAATTGACATGAAAGAAGTGTGTTTTGTTTCTAAAGTTCAAATATTTAGGAGGTGATTTTGTTAGGCATGTGAATGAGTCGAGTCGAGTCGAGTCCGAGCCCCAACTCGAGCTTTTTTTGGCCTGAGCCGAGCCTGGGCTGAGGCAAAAAAATGAGAGCTCAGCCCGAGCTTTTGGTCCGGGCCTTAACGGGCTGAGCCGATTTGGCTCGGGGTTTTTTCTTGTTTTCTGCTTTTTTAATAATAACAAGCAGTTAAAACTAATTAGCTATTTAAATTTTTTTAAAATAATAAACGGCCGGCTCGTGTGGCCCAAAAATGGGGCTCGGCCCAAGCCTTGACTCGGTGTGACGAGCCCGAGTCGGGCCCGGACTTTTTCGGGCCGAACCCGAACCGTCGAACTTTTTAGCCATCACTAGATTTTGTTGTATCAGAATTAACATATGCTTTTAATTCAAGTTCTATCACCATTTATTTAAAAAAAAAATTATGAATCTACTGTCGGATAGAATTCTTTGACAGCTAATCCTCTCAATAATACATTAAATGTGAACATGTAATAACACCATTTAAATGGTCAATACTCAATATAACCCAACTTGAAGAATGTATTTCCTTTTTATCCGAACATCATTTTGAGCACGTAAATATATTTTGATATTCCCGCAAGGAGACACAAGATATTTTTTTATTTTTTTTTATTTTTTTTTGAGAAAACATAAAATGTCGCATGTCAGCAAAAGACTGCCATTTGTTCCAAAAACAAAGCCCCTTATCGCCCTGGGACGGGAGTGGAGGGTGGCAACTTACACCATTTTTTTTTCCAATGCTAATATACATAGCCAAGATATGCTCTTAATAAAATAACACTACAGGCAGAAGTTGGATGCATAAATGTTCTAAAGCTAGTTTCTTGAGGTTTCTTTCTGCTACCATAACATTTGCAAGGATGGGATGGAAACGAGCTTCATGAAAAAAATCTTCCTTAAAAGACCTTATTTTTTGTCAATTGAAAGTTTGGAGTAAGCATCGATTAATACTTAATTTTTTGAAGATCACATAACAAAACTTACCTACGAAAGAATCTCTAGACTGTTATATAGCCTTCTACATCGTGCAAAAATTCTAATCTTCTACTTGAATACAAAACAAGGCACAAAAGCTTATGGTTGACAATCTGCCAGCTCCTTAAATAGAGATACAACATCAGTCGATGATCCAAGAAGATACCTCGCACTGGAGCGCTTTCGTCCTACTGCACAAGAGAAGTAATTGTCACCTTTGAGATCAAGAACTGATGAGCCTTCATGCGCTGTCAAACGATTACGAATCCTAGACAACCAGTTCCCATTTGTGTGATTGCTTGCTATCTTCTCTGAGGTCCGATAGGATATAGGAGGTCTATGGTTGAATGATACAAGCCCATTTGTCCCTGTTGAAAGATTTGTAACAGTTCCATTTACAGATTTGACCGGCTTGGCTCTAGGAGTAGGTGTTGGTGCAGAAGGAAGCTCTGGCTCGAAGAAAGTATAAATGTCCTCATCCTGAAACACACTTACAGTTGTAAGGTACTCAGTTATCCTATTCTTCATATAAAAAGGAAGATGAGTTCTAGAAAATTGTAACACTGCATGGTTTTGGACCTTTTTGTTTTGTATTTATGGATATCCTCCTTGACCTTACCAGTTTATTATAATTAAGTGATACTTATAAAGCCACATCTTATGAAGCATCTCATTACTAACTTATTTGATTAATGTACAAATATATGCAACTTCTTCCATCATGTCGAAAAATGCAGAGCACATTGCATGGGTGCTTGCTAGACAATTTGTAAAAGTGAGAACGGGGTGTCCTCTCAGTAAAATATTCAAACACAAGCTGAAACAATCAGTGATAGAGATGAGGATTTCATAAATAAAATTAATCCAAGTCAAGTTCTCGTTATCTAATAAGGCACCTTAACGCTGTCAACCCGATCCATATTTAGATTTTCTGGCATTGTTGTCATCCAGCCTTCCTTTGTAAACCGCAAAAACATCCCATGTTCTGCTGCCAGCCACATCTTATATTCTCCAAAATTCTGGAGAATATCTATAGTCAATTAATAGAAGATGCCAATAAAGAAGTGAATCATATGTGGAAACAGATAACCTCATCAAGAACACTGCGGTCACTTCCACTAAGGACAATTGTTGTGGTCTTTGGGTCATCACAAAGCTTTTTCAACGGTTCTTTCAAATCTGGGTGCAGCTTAAGCTCCATATCTTTGAATTGATCAATCCTTCTCCCTTGGGTGTCCACAGGTTCTGTTAATGTTCCATTGAATCCCTGTGATAAATTAATAGAAGTACAAGTACAAAATGGGTATAAGTTCACCATATTGCTTGGATAAAAATGATTGAAACTGCGCTATTTCAATTTGGGCGATCTTTATGCACACTAACAATATTTATTTATTTATTGTGTGTGTGTGTGTCCTGAATCTTGATTACTTTTCACTTCAGTACTGGCAACTGGGATGCGGTTAGCTAGCTGCTCTTATGGCATAAATAAAGCAAATGAAATGAACAAAAAATTGCCACTGTTGAAAGGACAAGGTATGCCCACTATCACCCGAAGTTTTTGCTTCAGATTCATAAAGAAACCTGAATACTTCATTAATCGTGACGCACAAGAATGCAGAAATGTTTTTGGCCTTTTCTTTTCATTGGTTAAAATGAGTTCTAAAACTGAGTTAAGATGAAACTGCTAGTGAAAGATAACCTACTCAAATAAATTATTTTTATCCTGTTATTAAAAGCTTCAGTCACTTGCATACATTTGTGTGGATACATTAATGAGGGGGTTGTAGCAATGCAAATACCATAACCGACAATTCATGGGGAGTGGGTGGATCAAGAAACTAATACTGAATTGCTAGCCTCTGTAAGTGAAAAATGAATACGAACTGTCAGTAAATATAGGAGGTATTTTCATATCTTCAAAAAAATTGTCTTGTTTTCTCCCAACAGCATGGCCAATAACTCATCTCTTAGGAGATGGGACCAATTTCATGTTCAAGTTATTTCTTATAGCTACTTCCAATGCATTTTATCCATGTTAAAATTCAACTAGGAATGCCCCCATTGTACAGAATAAAGTTAGAAGGGTCCCTGACCAACTAGCTTCATTGTTCGGGACTGTGCACAAGGAATAAACTCCTGTGAGAGTTGAAAAAGGGACCAAGACCATCAAGTCCTTGTACCAAAATTTAAAATTGAAACGTGGTAGAAAGGCAAGAAGGTAAATGCTTATATTATACATACAAGAAGTTTGCTGTAACAACGGGAATTGAATTCATCAGAGAAAAATATAGAGAAGATTCGGATTTCACAGATGAGGAAAAAAGGTGTACCAGAATGAGTAATCGATTATTTGACTGCAAAAAACACTCAATAGCTTCTCGTTTCGGAAGTAAAGGTGGAATTTGTCTAGTCCTCAGCTGAGCTTCAACAATTGTATCATTGAGTTCACTATGCACAGGAAAACTATAGGTCAACTGTTAATATTTAGCAACAATTTTACAAATTAACCTTACAGAAACTTATGGAATTATAACAATCAAAAGGATCTTTATATACCTAACAAAAGTTTCAGCCCATTCTTGGGATGTGTGAGTAGTCACGTGCGTGAAATTATGGCGATGTCGTTTTTCTCTTTCATCAGCAGGCATAGTCAAAGCATAACCAATTGATGCAGCAACTTCCGTGACGTTCCAAGGGTTTACCAAAATTGCTCCAGCACCAAGGGACTGTGCAGCACCTGCAAACTGAAGAAAAGGGAAAGAATGGGAATATTCAAAAACAATTGAAAATTTGGTACAATCTCATGCACATTTATTGCGCATCACTTCTTGACCTTATCTTCTGCATTTGCTCCCTGTTTCCCACACAATTTTGTAGATGATATTAATGCTTCCAATCTCCATTGTTGTTTTCTTTATGAGATTTTATGTCTCAAGGACCAAATAAAAAAAATGAAGAAACTTACAAGGCAAACCCTTCTTATATTCCTGGTAGCTAGGAAACAAACTATATGCTAGAAAGCATCAGTATGAAATTTTCAATCTAGAAAAGACTATTTACCCTTTATAGCTACAAGGCCAACACGACTAATAGCATGACCTAGAACAAGGATGTAGAAATAAGAGTTAGGCCAACAAAAAGAAGGGTAGGGGCTGCTAAAGGTATGAGATTTAAGAGATTTATAAAATGTTTTCCATGGGGAAGAAGACTGCAGAGCAGGAAACTGCAACATTTAGTGAAGGATGCCGGAAGAAAAGACTATTCAATCGATATCCCAAGCCTGCCTTACTTATCTGTTATCTCTGTTAGTGTTCTTATTTTCAAAACCAATGGTGATTTTGCTGGGAAAACCATACACAAATTTCTTGGGGGTCATCCAAATAATAAAAAGGAAGCAGTGATAATAAACTAAAAGAAAAATGAAGCAACCTATTTGGTCTTAGAACACACACACAATTAGCAACTTGTTAGGAGAGAGGCTAAGTAGTTACCTCACTTAGGATAAGCACCCCTTTCTTTGAAGCTTGGCAGGCCACAAATTCATAGCTCACGAGATTCATTCCATCCCTTAAAGATGTAACCAGAGCAACATCTAGAAGAGAGGAGTTCAACAGGAAGAAAGTAATCAAATAAAAGTTATGTGGTCAAAATATGATATATTAGAAGAATGATAATTCTAAGAGGCAAGATGGGCAAAGTTCCTAGGCTGGTATTGCTATTGATGATGTTTTCCTTTTAACATTTTATTGTATTGATAACTTTACTGTTCAATCTTATTTTAGCAACAAGATCACTTCTTTCATAGAATGACAATGTCTTTAAAATATCTGGACAAATGTTATAACACATGAAAAGAAATCACCAAGGCCAATGCCGGGAAAAGGGATACCTGTGACAGCATATAGTGCACATAATGCATGAAAATCAAGCGACCGGTCCTGAAAGAAGAAAGTGCATCAGCTATCATTAGATGAAAGTGTAATATTTAAACAAAGAAACGAAATTTACAAAAAGTAGGTTTAAATTTTTTTGTAAAGATCTATGTATGGACTTGTAATTATTTACATGTCACTTTTATTAGGGACAACCAACTGAAAAATTACTGTCCACATGCTAAGTTTTGTCTGACTAGAGAAAACAAATATAGGACATTTATAATGCTTATAACAATATCTTTAGGCTATAGCTTGCAGTTTCAAAAATTAAGAAGTTCGAGTTTGAAGTCACTATTGGAAAATACTAGGGACATAGTTTTTTTCCAATCAAGACCTTCACATATTGCTGTCATTTTACCAAAGGAAGCAACGTAGCAATAAAATCACAATAAAATTTCAACTCTAAATATCAGCATGCAAAAAAGACTATTGTAATTCAACTTTTTGAGACACAGGGACTGACTAAATGATGTATTGGAACAGTTGTAAGAGTTCCAAATCTTCCATTTATGCGTCCAACAATTTCATGAACTTGGCATGAAAGCATTTGATCTGCCAAAAGCAAATGGTAAAAGTTACTGGCCCGACATACGACATATTTTGTGTTTTATGTTTGAGAGTGAGATCGTGAAAGGGATAAAGGAGGTAAAAATTAACATTAAAACAAAATCTAACCGCAATAAATTATTTATTAATAATTTGTTTAATCATTAATCAGCAACCATTGATGTTATGAAGACATCAAACATGAATGAATCATTGATGAATTTTACTCATGATTTTTTTCTTTTGTTTCTGGAAGATGATGAAGATGACAGTGATGAGGATCACCAGGTAAAGTTGAACAGAGAATGAAGAAACATACATTCAGGAACATCTGTCCTTGTTGGTGCTGCAATTTGTGCCAAAACTACCTTATCACGCCAAATTGGATTTTCTTCCAGGAACTTCTCAAATGCCAAAATCTTTTGGGGAATTCCTTTAATCATATCCAGACGGTCAACTCCTAACATCACCTGCAAATGCATAAAACTAGAATTTAAAAATATAAATAAGAGCATGTTAACATGTAAGGAAGCTTATGTCCAATGTTGAGTAACCAAAAATGGCTTTCAAGAAAACAATATACTATTATGATTTATAATGACTGGTAATCCCTGGCACTTTAGAATGCACAAATCTAAGTATATTTAACGTCATAAAAAGAATGAATTTGGGCCCACAGCTTGAACTAAGCACTTTAAGTCTGTCTGCATAATAATGCTTACAATTCCTTATATTTCTTTTGTGAAATCATTTTTTATGTATTTAAAAGTGTTACTTGATATAACATACCATAGTTTCTAACAACTCTGGAGCCTTTGTAACCCAAAAACAAAAATTACTTCTGTTTACTTCACTAATGTGAATGGAAGTTGCATGAAATGGAGGGTAATATACTCAATGTAAGACTAAGTGGAACATCTAAAATTTTAATTTCTGAAGTGTGAAACCATAAGCCAGAGAAAAGACAAGAATTCACAATAAACCTCCATCTTGGAGTTTGAATTCAAAATTAATTTTCAAACAAATGAAATTCATTAATATCATAAAAGCCATTATGAAATTCAAATACAAATCTTAAAATACTGAAAAGTTAATATGTGGTTATTCTTCTTATTATATAAATATTTTGTAGCAAAGATATCGCTTTCATAAGCCAGAGGGCTATCTGGATGAGAAAAGTGGCATGCTTACTTCTTTTATATTAAAAAAAACTGTGTTTCCTCTTCCAGAATACTAACTAAGAAAGATGAGGACAGTGATCATACTTTTAACTCAAGGCAACTTAGATAGCTTAACTAGGTTAAGAAATTTTGGCAACAACATTAAGCATATATTTGTGCAAAAATATATTATATTAACAATCTAAAAATAGTTTGGGTTCGCAGAAGCATGTCAGAGACAAGGCAGCAGCACAAATAACTTCACTAAATTAAGAAACTATGGTAGAATTCTTGATTCAATTATTAGATTCACAAATGAAATTCCAATAAACTAAAAATATCAAATACTGACCAGTTACTGTTTTTCCTTTGTATCGGTATTTACCTTCCGTCCAGCAAATCTGTCTTTCAAATCTTTGATGTGATCCTTGACTTCAGGAAGCTCGAGAGCTTGAATGAACCGATCAGAATCTATACCAATGGGAAACTGTAGTTTCAGAAGACCCAATGTTGTTAGTTCAAACTTAAATATTATATCAAATAAAGTGCAATGCGTGGCTTTTGAAACTGGGGTATAACAAAGGAAAAACTTCTGATGATCCATTATGCTTATACCGCAGCTACACGAGTGAGTTTTCCTTGATCTTCAACTCCATCCGGTGTGCCCTCAAGCCCAAGAATACGAGTGCAAGCACTAACAAAATGTCTTGCATAATCATAAGTGTGGAATCTGAGAGTCAAAATCCAAGCAGTAAACAAACGTAAGCTCCAGAGAATAAATATGGAACAAAATTGACTTATCATTGAAGTTAAATATTATATTGGGAGTTTTTTGGAGGTTTTATTGAGTGCAAAATTTCACAAGAGACCCACCCAACCAAATCAGCAGCAAGGACAGATTTTAGCAGTTCTGATCTTGGTGGCAAAGTCCTGTGAATTTCTGAGGAAGGGAAAGGTGTGTGAAGAAACCAACCAACTTTCATTTTGTTGTTATACTCTTTTAGGCATTTCGGAAGAAACATCAGGTGGTAATCATGGCACCAAACGACATCACCCTCCTTATAATGCTCATTCACGACATCAGCAAACATCTGGTTTGCCTTCTTGTATGCTGCAAATTGAGACTGGAAGCTACGAGAGGTCGCGAGGCGGTCCTCTTGTGGAAGCCCAAGATAATGGAAATGGGGCCATAATATGTTGTTACAGTATCCATTGTAGTATTGGTGAACAGTTTCTTCATCAAGAAACACTGGGATGCACCTCTGCATTCCGTGTATCGTTGAATATCAATTAGTGCTCTGATAGAAGGTAGTAAAAAGAAAAAAGAAAAAAAAGAGATCTAAATGCTTATGAATTGTCAGTATTATTCATGACATGATATGAAATATTGCAGCAGATGTGATTGTAACTTCTTTATCAAAGAGCCTTCCACATGGAACCAAATAACATGAACCTTTTTAGCCAGAGCTTTAGTCAGTGACTGTTGTCCGACTTCATCAGGAACATTAACACCAGCCCATCCGATCCACCTGGCTTCGAATTCATTGATACCTTTAAGAGGAACGTAATTTTTTAAACTTTTGCAGTTTGAAGTCCTAACTGTGAGGTAATGATAATGAGTGCTAGACCATTAAAATGCAATCACTGACATAATTTGCCATGCATTTTGGCTTATTACCAAATGCAAAGCATCAATTCCAAGTACTTACCTAAAAGTGCACTAACCAGGCCTCCTACACTTATTTCCAGAGCCCATGAGTCTTCACCCCTCCTAACTGCAGATACAGGCAGCCGGTTGGCTACCACCAACAGATGTTGTTCAGGGAGTCGATCATCTGGTCTATTGAAGCCATCATTCAGGGGTTTTGACGTAGCAATCCGTTCATAGAAATCATCTTCTCGAGCTCCTTTATCACCACCAGATAGATAAAATTCATTTCCATTTGCAAAAGTATCCACGTCTCCATTGATGTCTCTTAACTCTTCGTTAGAATGAAAAGACCGATGGACCTTCTTAGTTCTCTTTCTCTCAAAAGCCTCTCTAATCTACTTGAGGGTATAAAAGGATCATAATTACAGTTTCTTCCAGTCATATGTGGGATCAGTAATTCATCCTGCAGTAGACAATGTCATAAGTAAAATTTCCTACAGTTATTCACATTCCAGAGCATCACTAAAAATTTGTCCAATCTACTGTTCAAACTGAGACATGAGTATGTCTAAACCATATTTGGAAAATGAAACAACTATTCATCAAAATTATTCTGGATACACTCGTACGAGTTGAGGCACAAGGAATGGTAATTAATGTATGTGTATAGAAGCAATCAAAGTATACAACAAGACACAGTGTACGGTAATAGATGTAAACATTGAGACAGAGACAAGTTGGGGTCAATAAAATCCGATGTAAAAAACACATCAAGATTATTGTAGAATGAGAATGAAAAATATAGCCGTTATTTGGCCAAGAAATAGAAATTCAAATTTGAAGGTTTGATGTGATGTATAGCGGTTTCATTTTTAGTAAATTTGTATGGAAAACAAACGGGGAACTAGATAGTTGTTAAAAAAAAAAACCCCCACAAAAGTACAAAAGATAGAAAGAGTTATGACATCAGTAACGATCCAAGATTGATCAAATAACAAATGTCAAACATAAGATTTACGTGCAATAAATTTAATTTTTCAATCTTATGCTTTTTAGGGGTGGTGTTGTCCTGGGGAATGAAACGTGATGTACAGATGTACATACATTAATCGATGAGATTTTACATGCTCTTAAAACCCAAAACTACCAATCAACTTAACGGAAAAACAACATAAATCAATCAAGAATAAGAAAGAAGACGACAATTTAACATTTAAATTCAAGAAAAATATTTGGGTAAGCATTAAATGTGAAATCAAGAAATTGGAATTTTAGTTTTACCAAATTGGTTTTTGAAATGCTGCTAACTTGAGATGATTCCATCTTCAGAATCACACTGCAGAACAAGCCCACCTCTCAGATATTAACGTTCTTGAAGTGGGCAAGTGGGCGAAAAGAGGATATTTTTAGAGGATGTGGTCAAGAAAGAGAAAAAATCTTGATAAATATTCACAAGATTTATCATAATGTAGAGGCGCGCGGAGAAAATGTAGGGAGGGTTACAAATAACAAACTTACAACTCAAAAATTGAATCTTTGGGGATTTGGTGAGTTGAGATGTGAATGTGACGGAGCGCTTTCCACATTTCAGCCATGCAGATTTCTGGGACAGCTTAGCCAGGTGTGTCTGGGTTTTGACCCATATGGTACACAGTACATATGCTATTCCCCGTTCTAGGGGTGATGATTGACGTAGGACAACAAGCTTTAAAATTTGAAAAAGTGTTGGATAGAAAATTAATAAAGAAAGATCGCATCAGGGGCAATTTTGTCATTTGTCGCGACAGTGTCGGAATGGGCTGAAATTTCGCAGGTTGATTGGAAACGGCTCGAAAGATTGGACTCAGGGCAGAGTCTTAAGATCTCGTGATTTTAGTCAAATTCATTCGTTTAAGCTTTCGAATAATTAATTTCCTTATTTTCTGTTTTGAGTTTTCACTATTTTTGGAATGTTTTACTAAACTATGCTTTTAGGGTTTCTTGTAATGCC
>CAIGRL010032517.1:0-10137 GCA_903798325.1 Fraxinus xanthoxyloides
CCCTGGGCCCCCCCCCCCCCCCTCCCCCTCTCTCCAGGCAAACACAAACACCCTACCCTTAGCATGCATTAACATGGAGAGCTAGTCTTATTCTTGATATGTCTCATTAATCATAACTGGTTCAGGATGCCTGTTCCTTTTTGCTACTGTTATTTTGATGATGTGCAAAAATATCAGATGATTTATATACTCTTATTGGTAAGACAAAACACCACCAGTCTCTTTTGACTTCTCTCATCATCAAAATAAATCTTATTAGCTGAATGCTTTAGCCTGAAATTGGGGCATGTACTGGATTTTTACACTTCAGATAGCAATAACTGTGTGCTTATTTCGTACAGCGTGTTCTCTTTCAGGTGTAAAGATGTTGCTGCTGTGGATATAAACATGGGTTGCCCCAAGTCCTTCTCTATTAGTGGTGGAATGGGTGCTGCATTATTGACAAAGCCAGAGCTCATTCATGATGTATGAAATACTTTCTTGCATCCTTTTGAGCATAAGTAAATTTCATTTGGTTAACTCAAGTTTTGCTTTCAATTGTCCCTACAACTTTTTCTGAAATCCAGATTTTGACAACATTAAAAAGGAACCTAGATACACATATAACGTGCAAGATTCGGCTATTAAAATCAACCCAAGACACTGTGGAATTGGCACGGCGAATAGAGAAAACTGGTGTTTCTGCATTAGCTGTCCACGGAAGGTACCTTTAGAATATTTTTGCCTGTACAAGATTTTTAAATAGCCCTGGTGTGGCAATTTGGTCTTGACTCTTCACTATACTGCAACTTTTAAAATAAAAATATGTTTTTTCATCCCATTTGTCTATTTTGTAGATTAGTTGGGCTATTTTGAATCAGAACCAGCTCCTTTATGCAAGTCCAGATAAAATTTATTGATGGCTTTTCTGTTTTTATATGCTATAGAATATAAACGCACTGGAATAAAGGGAAGAGACACATAACAAAAGAGATTTTTTTGGCTTGAAAGATGGGGTTTGCAAAAGCTTGACCATTTACATATCTCCTACGTAGTAGTGAATTTGAATTAACGTTAGTCTGAAACATGAAGAGTCCACCTTGGTCAGAGTATCGATGTTGATGTGTCTCGGACACTCCAGGACAAGTGTCCGACCCGCCATTTAGTTATTTTCTTTATATATTCAAATTCCGACACATAGGGAGACATGGATCAGGCCAATGGGGATATGACTAGGGCTATGCTTTATGGGCCATTTTTAACCAATTTAGTTGTCCTGTGAGGCTTTGATTTGACTATTCTAAGGTAAATCTTAAATAAGTAATTAAAATTGCTTAGCTATCTTCAGATGAACCAAAATTGGTGACGACCGTCTTGTTTGACAATGGAGACAAAGAAGTAAAGAAAGATGAATGAAAGCATCTATTTCATTTTGTCTGGAGTTGAATGGTGGTATACTGGAACAAAAATAATATGAACTTGAAATTGTTTTGATCTAGTATATGGACTTTTTAACTCATGAATATATTTAGTTCCTTGTCACTAGTAATACAAAGTTTAACTTAAAGTTATTGCATGGATAATACCTTTTCTTCCACATCCTATTCATGTTAATAAGAGTGTCAAACTAAAGACAAAAAATTTGACTCAAAACAAGTACAAAAATAAAGAATAATGTTATTAATGTTACCAATTGCTTTCATTTAAATCTAAATGTGCCCGGCATGCACATGTCCCAATTTTTTTTTTTTAATTTTTTTGGAAAGTTACTTCTTGTGACATGTCGCTTTTTTGTTCGTATCTCTAGTCTCGATTGAGTTAGACTAAAATCTATCCTCTGTCATCAAATAAGTCTCTGTGGCGTGTGTACGTATAACTTTTGTAATTTTTATCATATGGTCTACGATTCCCAGGCATGCACATGTCTTAATGTTATGAAAAATTATTGCGTTCCCAAGTAAGCTTCATGACAGCCAGTTCCACAATTTACCATCTCAAACTGATTATTGTCTTTGCCAACCATTGATATGATTGCTCTCGAAATGAACTCTTGGAATTGAGATACGATTACTGAAATTACCTTGCATGAGAATAGATTTCTCTAGCAATTATCATTCGATTGCATCCTTTTTGTCTCACAATTAACTCTTGCTCAATTTTGATCAATTTGTTGTGTTTTATGTTTTATGATTGGATTTCCTTCTGCGGGACCTTCATGATGATTCTAAATATTTTCTCTTATTCTAAATCAATCCCAGAAAAGTTGCGGATAGGCCAAGGGATCCTGCGAAGTGGAGTGAAATTGCCGATGTCGTTGCTGCACTTTCTATTCCAGTTCTTGCAAATGGAGATGTATTCAACTATGCAGATTTTGAACGCATCAAAGTTGCTACAGGTAGAGAAATGGTATTTTATCAATTTTGTAGGTCTTTTACCCTTTCTCTTTTCTTACTTTTCCAGTTGATTTGGGGATTGGTAATATTTCATCCTATGATATTACTTCTTAGCAATACATTCTTCTTTGAATGGAATCTTGAAATCGAATAGGTTCTCCATTGTCAGACTACATTGTCATTACTTTTAGAGAGACTGAAAAATATTTGTCTTGTAGGTACAGAACTACACATGACACCTTGCTTAATAAACCTTGGTAGTCCATATTGTTTTGATTATTAATATTTAATTTGAAGAGATTGCACTGCATAATTGCTGTTGATGCATGTGCCACTTCAATGGGTAAATGATACTTTTTGCATGGTGTGCATGACAATAATTTGCGGAATAATCTTCTTGTCTGTATTCACGTTCTTTATAGAATGGTACAAGATATTTTAGGATACAAAGCATAAATGGAAACTAGTTATTATGTACAAGGAAATTGCCTAATTAGCTGCAAATAATAAGTTCTAATATATGCTAATAAATTCTAATAGATACTACTAATACCCCCCTCAAATTGATGTTGGTGAGTCCACAAGCATCAATTTGCTGACGAGTGTCGAGTCAGAGATTTGGTGAATATATCTGCGGTTTGATGGGTAGTGGAAACATGAGGAAGGGCTATGACCTTAGAATCATAGGCGTCTCGAATATAATGACGTCTACTTCAATGTGTTTACTGTGTTCATGGAACACAGGATTAGCCGCAATCTGAATGGCACTAGTATTGTCACCATGGATAGGCGTAGGCTGTGATTGAGAGAAATCAAGTTATGCAAGTAGACCACACAACCTCAGAACATGCAGCAGACATGGCTCGATATTCAGCCTCAGTGGAGGACTTAGAAACACAGTCCTGTTTCTTATACTTCCAAGAAATGAGAGCATCACTCAGAAAGACACTCCACCCGTAGTAGATCGACGAGAATCTGGACAAGCCGCCCAGTCGCATCACTATAGGCCGTGAGCTCAAGAGACGACCCTCGAGGAAAGAAGAGTCCACGATGAGGAATCCCAATAAGATAGCGAATAATGGAACGAACAGCTACCAAATGAAGATGACGGGGGCTGTCCATAAATTTGCTGATAGTATAAATGGCAAAAGAAATATCTGGACGTGTGATGGTGAGATATATGAGACTACTCACCAACTTTCGATAAAGAGTCGGATCAGGAAGAATATCGCCTTCATCCTTACGATATTTAACATTAGGTGTATCAACCGAGGAGGTTGCAGACAGATCAGCCAACATAATCACATCTTGAATATACTTATGCTGATTCAAGAAAATACCATGCGATGTAGGGTGAACCTCTAACCCAAGGAAGTAAGTTGACCAAGATCTTTCATATAAAAACTGAATGTAAATGTTGCTGAAGCTTCTGAATAAGATGGTGGTCAGAGCCGGAGATAATAATATCATCTACATATACCAACAACAAAACGATGCCATCATTACCCTTGTGAAAGAACAGAGATGATCATACCGACTCTGAGGAAAGGAGAAATCCAAAAGAGTGCGACGAAACTTGTCAAACCAACCTCGATGAGCTTGCTTAAGACCATACAAAGAGCTTTTTAGCTTACAGACAGAGTCAATAGAGGGAAGAGGCATACCAGAAGGAAATTTCATGTAAATGTCCTTCTTGAGGTCTCCATGTAAAAACGCGTTCCTGACATCCATTTGATGAAAAGACCAAGACTGAGAAGCAGCGATGAATAACAAGAGGCGAACAGTGGTCATTTTGGCCACGAGAGCAAATGTCTCATCATAGTCGATTTCATACTCTTGACTGTTACCCAAGGCAACTAGAACTAAGAAGTTTATATTTCCTTGGCATTAGCCTATAAGATTGTGATTAAGTTGAGCCTGTATTAAATTGAATTTGGAGGCACATTGCTGAGTAAAATTTCAATGCATATGGGTTTATATGAGATGTTAGGGAGAAGCCTTCTGAGTTTTCAGAGGATATCCAACAGTTTGTCACACCTTTTAGATTTTGTTAAATACCCTTGCTTACTTCTTCTGCAAAGGTTACAAATAACATGTCAACAGTGGTGTGGGACTGCGATGTGTAACATATTTTTTATACCGTGATTTACGTCGCAAGCCTACGTTGTCAAATTTTGTAATATAATAATAGAGTTAGAGTGTCGAACCCATATGGATTGTAATTCAAATTTCTACTAAGTACTGTAATTATATAGCTTCTATTTTATCTAGATGAATGAATGTTATAATCAATGTTTTTAAACTAATATGGTGACGAATTCAACGAATAAATGCAAGTTAAAAGAATAATCAAGTGAGAAAGTCTATGGTTATGATTTCACTTGACTATTAAATATGATTCTCAATTATATAATTATTTCTAATCAATTTTTCAAAGTTTATAAGTAAGAACACTAAAGTAATTTTACTCCCTCTCTCGAGTGTCAAGTAAAAACTATTCCTATATTTTAATTTCAATATCTCTATTCCGAATTAAAATATAGAATTTATCAAGTTCGCGGTTCTTAAATGGAAATTGCTTCAAAGGAATTATACTCTATCGAAACCTTTAATTTTCTATGTTGTGTTATTCTTATGATCACGTCTAAACCCCTCTCGAGTGCCGGAATTGACTAGCATCAAATCATTCAATTAGCCCCTGTTTGATACACATTATTTTTCTCATTCTTCTACTCATTTTCAACCACACATTCTTCAATAAAGTAATATTTTCCATCACATCAATAACTTTTCCTTCTTTTTCAACTATACATTCTCCATTAATCTACTATTTCAGAATACATTTTTCCAATGCCTTCTTGCAACTCGGCTGTTTTGCCAAGAACCATAAAATAATATTTTCCATCACATCAATAACTTTTCCTTCTTTTTCAACCATACATTCTCCATCAATCCACTATTCCAAAATTCATTCTTTCAAAATAATATCTATCAAACACTCACTTAGTGGCTAATTAATTGAAAGCATTAAAATCATAACGCAAATAAACATATGCGAAAAATCTAATAGAAATAACTAAAATTAATCAATCCATATTCTCAAGTTTTTGCTACAATCATACCCCAGATAATGAATTTAGCTAGGATTTAATCTATGAAAATACTAAAATTCATCTAAAAAGACGTAGGGAAGAGAATAGAAAAATTAGGATGTAGACCTTCATTTCTTCTCTTGTTCTTTTTTTTTATTGTTCTTGAATCTCTTGATGTTTTTCCTTCTTGAAGAATTGTGTTGAAGTTTCCCTTCCCTCTTGAACCGTTCCCCCTAAAATTAGGTCTTAATGGTTGTATTTATAGTTTTTTGAAGTCTTGGAATGGTTGGAGTCGTGTTGAGCCAAGAAAAGAGTCCAAAAAACTAAAAAACCATTTTTCTCACCCAGTGGCACCTTGGTGTCATAATCGTGGCGCAGCGGCGCCTACTTGCTGTTTAATTTCAAAAACGATGGCGGCAACGCCCAGTTTTGGATGGAAATTCAGCACTACGCGTCTTTCAGTATTTTTTTCATAACTTTTTCTCCCGATATCCGATTGAGACAATTCAAGATACGTTGGAAATATAACTCAAAGGGATGCAACTTTTCTTCAGATATCATTTTCCAATTCGAACATTTGCTATTTCAAAAATGAGTCTCAATATGAGACTGAAAATCCGAAGAATAACTTTTTTTCGGTTGGAAATTGATGTGTAATCATACTTTGCCTATATTTCATCCATTTGACTTCTTTCTTCATCCAATTAACTCTAGCACTCTCGAATCTTCATTGTGAGGTCCGACACAACTTTGAAGTATTTTCACTTTAGTCCCTGAACTTTGGATCTCTTACATTTTAGCCCTCTTCTCCAATTTTGCAAACTTTTGCTTATTTTCTTCAATTTAATCAACTTATATCACAATATCAAAACACACATTAAAGCGCTCTAAAACTAGCAGAAATTAGTTAAATATCAAGTTTAGATGATATATAAAGTATGAGTGAAATACACTCACCAGGATGCCTACATTTGCTTACTGAAGTTGTCTGCATAGAAGATTAACCTTGGCAGTAGAGAGGTTTTTTTACTCTCCACTTACTGGTTCCTGTCTGTAATGTGAACCAAAGCATATTTCTAACGTGTAATGTTCAGTTGTTAATAAATGATGTGGCTTCTGCTTCTCATTTTGATTAAGTATCGTGGCATACATTCACCGTGTTCTGTTTTGGCTGGTCATGTAGTGATTCTGATTTACTCTACACTTTACACTTCTGTTTTAGCATTTGAATGCTATAGCAATTTTCACTTCTAATTTGCTCCTGCATTAGGTGCTTCATCAGTGATGGTCGCTAGAGGCGCTCTTTGGAATGCTTCTATTTTTTCTCCTAAAGGCAAGTTACCTTGGGAAGATGTGAAAAGAGAGTATGTTAGGAAGGTATTTGGGATGTAAATACTAGATTTCACATTTTGTTTCTCTTCACTTGTTAATATATAAATAGTGCTAAACTACGTTATGATGGCACCACACATTCTCTAGTTAGTTTTATGACAACTGAATTCATAACATTGTCATGTCGTGCTTTGTTTTAAGCTCTTGGATTGATGGATAAAGGTGAATTTACCAAGACTGGACTTCTGTGCAGAGCATCTTATGGGATAATGATATCAAGAGCACTAAGCACACACTCAAAGAAATCATAATGCACTATTCTTGCCTTGAACTTTCAGAGGGAAAGGGTGTAATAAAGTCAGAGAACCATGCAGATCTAGCGTAAGTTTGTTTTTCTACACATGCTCTTATGGGTATTATATGGCAGATTTATAGTTAATTCCTTAAAAAACCGCCATTTTCTATTCTGCTAAATTATATGAGAGGACACTCATATCTCCATGCTCCAGAAATTTGTGTTGGGTTGTAGAATTGCATTATTGTGGTGATGTTCATGTTGCACATTTTCAATCACCACATATGCTATGGACCTGTAGGTTTGTATTTTTATTTTGGTTTGCAATTTGTGATGTTTAGGAAAATCATTATTTTGGCTTATTATTAGTAGTCCAAAATAATCAACTGATTTACGGGGATTGTCCTTCAGTACTGTGTTACTCCAAGATCAGTTTTATTTCAGTTTCTGTTCATTTCGATTATGGGTTTCTTTTTTTGAAAAGACATGTATTCTTGGAGTTAGTTGCCTTTTTCTCATCTTAATTTCATTGGAGACGAAATAAATTTGTTCTGGTTAGAACACCAGTCTACCCTCCTTCATATGGCAGCATATTGGACAGAATTCAGTTCTTGTCTATTCTACTCTTCTAATATATATATATATATATTTTTTTTTTTTCCAAAAAACAATTTTATTGTTTAATGTCCAGGCGACTTTATGGAGAAGACAAGTACTATGAGCATGTCAACAAGCAGCGGTTGTTCCGTGGAAGTAGATGACATAATTTGAACATCTTTGGTCTCGGGATGAAAATGATGGGGTGAATTTTTGCTCTAGGCAAGCTGATTTCATGATGTGAATTCTGGTTCATAAATGCCTACATTCTTTTAATTTTCTCTACGGACTACGGCTATGCACCTCTCTGAGAAATTAGTGTCTTGAACTTTTGTTTAACCAACTGTAGTGATTTAAGTTATTGTCTAAATATTGGAGGGACTGAATTATTCTACGTGAATCTAATCGTTACCATTAGGAGCTATATATGGAAATTTTTGACATTTATTGGTTCCTCTGTTGTCGCAGTTTTATGGGATACTAGTAAGTTGTCTCAGCATGTTTAAACCTTGTGTAATGCCTACGGGCATGACCTCATTTGAGTTCTTTTCTTTGTAATGTTGTATTACCCCAATATGAAAATTTGTTTTGCTGTAAACTTAGTCACGCGCTTTTAGCTACTCTCTCTATATCGGATTTTGTAATTATTTTTATTTGATTGGTAATGGTAGTTACCGTAGTTCGTCATCAAATTTCTGCATCAAAATTTTCAAATATTTTATGTCATTTTATTCTTATCATATTGCTACATTTGCTTTCTTATTTCGTCCATAAAAATTCCTTTTAAGAGAAATCTGGTCTATGGTACAAGGCCGAGTTACTTTTACTTTTGTGGAAGAGCTTTATAAAGAAGTTACTTTAAGTGTGAGTTAGTGCTTTTAAAATTTCTTTCAACTAAATAAGGAACTTTCATGAAATTGTTCAAATAAAATTGATATTTTATCTCCAGACGGAAAGTAGTTTAAATATGCTTAAAAGTAGTTTCTTAATCTCATGAGCAGATTTTGACTTTTTATAAGTCGTGTGAAATGAGCCATGAGATTATTTTTGCTTTTATTGCCAAAGAAGTTATCATATTAAAAGATTAAAATTAAATGGAATTTTCCTAAATACCGAAGTTGTCCTTTTTGATTTGAGGGTTGTGCTACAATGCCGAAATGATTTGGCACCCCCCCTATTGATTTGGGCTACCCTCATTTTGTAATCCAACTTGGGCAAAATAGAGTTATCCTTGATTTAATTTAAAGCTTAGTATAAACTTTTGGAGTAATAATGTTCCTAAGAAATATTTTACGAAGACAGCATTATTTTTGATTAAAAAGAAATTAACCTAAATAAAGTAAAAATAAATAATTTCTCCACGCTTGTTCTAATATAATAATTTAATAAGTAGATTTATTTGAGTTTAATAACAATTAATAAACTACACACTCAATGGTAAGTAGATTTATTAGAGTTCAATAGCAATCGATATTAAAAAATTAAAAACTTACAAGTTATTTTTAAGTAGACCCCAATTTTGATAAATGAGTCAAGCATAAAATAATTCGTCGATGATATGATCCTTACTTGAACTACCCACCATTCGACTTAGGGGTGTTACGAGCCGAATTGAGCCGTGAGCTAAAACTTTTTGTTCAGGCTCGGCGATACTTAGAGCTTTTTTGGCTCCAGTCGAACTAAGTAAAAGTTTGGACAGAAAATCCAGGTTCGACCAGAGCTTTCGACGCTGGATTTAACGAGTCGAGCCGGGCCGGGCCTGAGCTAGCTTGTATTTTTTGTTAAATTCGTGACAAATCTAAATTTTTCTTAAAGAATTTAAAATTTGTGCAATTTATACATATTATAAATAATAACTAAATATTAACATATTAAAAATACAGTTAAAATGAAACAAGAAAATAAAAAAAACTAAAAAAAAAGAAGTGGTAGACAAGGTCTTTTTTTTGACTCACGAGCCGGTCCGCTCAAGCCGATGCTCCAAAATGGGGCTCGACCAGAGCTTCGACTAAGCCTCACTGAGCCACAGACCGAGGAACCATTTTGCTATTCCTAAATCAACTTCAACAATTAAGAACTTTGAGTATTCCAATTTTTAAACCTGTAATAGTGATTGTCGAGCTATATTTTAATTTTTTTTAAAGCATGTTTGGATAGTGTCTATGAATAATTTAAATTTAAATTATAAAAGATAAAAATAAATGCTCATAAATGAATAATATTTGTGAATTTCTCATAATATACGGAAAAAAAAAATTTACTTGAATAGATTATTTTAGGCCGAATGTATGCCGAGACAAGTGCAGCCCACCCATAGGCTTTTCACTGTTCTAATTAAAAAAAGATCCCAAACTTTCGAAAGGCAGAAATCTCAACTATTTCTCACCGTTTGTATTGTGAACAAGGTTCTCCGACACCTGTCCGGCTGTCCCCATCAAATCAGATCATC
>CAIGRL010032622.1:0-11874 GCA_903798325.1 Fraxinus xanthoxyloides
AAAGATCAAAATTTTAAAACCTTAAAATCAAACAAACATATGCACATAAATAAACACTAAGTCCCTGTTTAGTACATATTAAAATTTTTATTCTCATTTTTATGTTCATTTTCAAATACACATTCTTCAATAATATAATATTTTCATCACATCAATAACATTTCCTTTTTTTTAACCATACATTATCCATCAATTTGTTATTCCAAAAAAATATTCTTCCAAAATAATGTGGTTCAAACACATCCTAAGAAAAATTTCCGTGTCTTTTTATTTATCGAGAATCATTAAAAGAAGCATAGATCTACAAAATCAAGATGAAACCATGATATACTTGTACTGTTACAAGTCTAACCAAGCATATTTCTTCTACTCACATAATAAGAAATTTCAAAAATTAAAGTAAACCCAACCGAAGTAGGAAAAGCTACCCACTAAATAAAGCTCCCGTTTGAAACTCATTTTTTGTTGAAATTTTATTTTTTGAACAATAACTGGCACTGTACATAGCAGAATCAATCAGAAAAACTCGGTCACTTGTGTCAGGGACCTTATGACCGTTTGAGGGGATTTCCATCTTTACCCTCACATGACTTTGAATCCAAAATCTAAATCCAAAATCTAGAACAGCCTGAGATCGATACCCTTGCCCAACTTACTTTAAGCACAACAAGAAAGAGTACTTTCATCCCTTTTTCCTTCGGATTGGAGGTGGCAGTGGTCGGTGTGGATTTTGGGGTTTGAGTTGGGGTGGATGAGGGTTGAGAGGAAGAAGACGATTGTGTGTCTTTTTTCTCTAATTTTTTCTCTAATTATTTAATATGATGAATGGAAAGTTACTATTTTGTCCCTTTTAAAAATATTAAAATGTAGTCAAAGTTAAATTTTTGGTCAACTGATAGAATTATGGATGAAAACTGTCTAAAAGGGTTTCGCCTATCACATTTGGAAATGTTAGGGGTGACGGCCGCAACAAATCAAATATTTAGGAAAAGTCTGTAAATGTTTCAAAGGTTTGGGACTTTTGTTGCAATTATCTCTAATTTTTTTCCACTCTTATATCGCGTATATGTTTGACCTCCACTTTTTTCAAAACACATTTTCCTAATATTCAATAATCGTTACTTTAAAATCGGAATATCATAACATCAAAATCTCTACTTTTAAAAAGCAGTGTTCTAAAAAGCGTGCCTAGGCGCGAAGCGTGATGAAAACGCTTCGCCTTGAGGCTAAGCGGAAATTAAGCGGTCAACGTTGTTGTTGACCGCTTAATGCTCGCCCAGGCGTGTCNCCTATCACATTTGGAAATGTTAGGGGTGACGGCCGCAACAAATCAAATATTTAGGAAAAGTCTGTAAATGTTTCAAAGGTTTGGGACTTTTGTTGCAATTATCTCTAATTTTTTTCCACTCTTATATCGCGTATATGTTTGACCTCCACTTTTTTCAAAACACATTTTCCTAATATTCAATAATCGTTACTTTAAAATCGGAATATCATAACATCAAAATCTCTACTTTTAAAAAGACTCCATAATCGACATATTTTAACTATCAGGAAGGTCACCTCTCATTTGATCGTGTCATGGATTAACACAAATATCACGAGGGAACCAAGTCCCTCACTCACTTGTCACTACAGGTTAGAACTAGCATTGTCGAGAGTATGACGTCAATACGTCATTGACCTTCATCGGCTCTCTCGTGCAGATCAAGAGAGAGAGTTTTGTAAGTTTGTATGGAATTCTTATTTTCATATTTATAATAAATAAGCATTTGGGCGTAAAGATCTACACAATTGCACAAATTTGTCGACATTATCGTCCATTTTAAAGATTAAAATCTATATTTTAATTTTAATTAAATTAAATAATTAATTTTAATCACATCCCGCAAATTTAAATCACATATTTCATCAATTTTATTAAAATTAACTGAATTAATTTTAATTCCCACCAAATCAAATAAAGCAAAAATTGAAAAGTAGAATTTGGTCCCCACATAATTGATTGCAGTGGTTTCCAACTTTTCTCCTTCAAATTTACAACTAATAAAACAGACATGAGAGCAAACTTTTGTTTGTCGGCTCAATTTACTCTCTTATGAACATTTTCAATAGACCTTTTAAAAGTAAAATGTTATTTGTTTTAAAGAGTTTAACACTTAAAATTATGTTTCAAGAAAATCTTAAAATGAAAATTTTGGAGAGTCAAAATCACCCTTTATAATTAAATGTATTCAAAATATTTCAATATTCAATATAATTTCATATATTGAACAAAATAGATAATATATATACAAAGAAAATGAAGGAAATAAAATATAGAAAAAATAATAAATATTTATTGAGAGTAGAAAAAGTAATTGTTGAAAATAAAGAGATTATTGGAGTATTTAAAAAAATCTACTTTTTAAATTTACAGATGTTTTTTAAAGGTGTGTCTGAGCCACATTATTTTGAAAGAATGCATTCTGAAATAGTAGATTGATAGAAAATGTGTTGTTGTAAAAAAAAAAGATATTGATGTGATGAAAAATATTATTTTATTGAAGAAAATGAGTAGTAGAATGAAAATAAAAATTTTAAAGTGCATCGAATAGAGGCTAAATTTTAAAATATGCTCTTTAAAAATAAGAATTTTGGAATGTTCCAATATCTAAAACCTTTACAAAATCACATAATTAAGAATTTGGTCCAATGACACTATGACAAATGGGATAACATATAGGCACAGCATCTCTTAACTATTTAAGTTCGTTATGATATGACGTATAAATTTATAATTTATTTCTTAATTTTTAATAC
Organism: Fraxinus xanthoxyloides; assembly: GCA_903798325.1. Lineage (NCBI taxonomy): Eukaryota > Viridiplantae > Streptophyta > Magnoliopsida > Lamiales > Oleaceae > Fraxinus > Fraxinus xanthoxyloides. Next base: position 2,803 of record CAIGRL010032622.1, read on the forward strand.
GTGAGTGACTTTTTTCCTCCATAATTTTGGATAAGTCTAAAAGTTAAAGTTACGTAACTTAATTTTCCCGGCTTTGCTTTCAGGTGTGCTTTCCTTTTCTCCCATGAGTTGGCTTGTGAATTGTGACTAATATATAAATTCACTAAAAATAAACAAATTGTCGAGCCGTGAATGGATAGCTCCACCAAGTGGCTGAGCGCGTGAGCCAAGCTGAGCCCACATTTGACAAAACTAGCTATCTCAATTGTGGGTTGAACTATACGAGTTGAGCGATTTGACTCGATTCATTTAACTCGTTTAGAACATTTTTAAGAAATTCTTTAAAAATAAGAATTTTTAATTTTAAAGAGTCATCTCCTAATAAAGTCTTTAAATTAATATTTTAAAATAGAGAGTATTTTAATTTTCAATTGAAGAAAATAATTAAATAAGTTGGAGGGTCGCCAGTAAAAAATAATAAATATTTTTTTGATAGTAATAAAATTAAATCTTAGAGATAAAGAACCTATCGAAATATTTAAAAAAAAAATTGTAAAATATGCTTTTTTAAAGTAGAAGATGCTCTTAATTCCTTGTCACGAATACAATTGTCCAAAACGGCCAAAACCGCGTGCCAAATCTTCTAGAAGGCCTCTAAATGTCGTATTCGGAGCCGACGCATCAATACTTTTCTCACGAGTTGTCTTGACTAGAAAAATAGAAATTTATATGAATTTTCATGGCTGTACTAACATTAAAATAATAAAAAAAGGTACTAGTTTTAGTTTTTCTCTTACAAATTATTGTTATTATTATTAAATAAAATAGGACGAAAATGACGTAAAACTCAAATAAATCGACAAATTTGTCACACTAATACTGACAAAAGTAATGTCTTTTTCACAATACCGAAAGGAGGCAAATCGTAAATTGCCAAATAGTGGTTAATAGTTTAGTCTAGGCACGTGCCAAGTCTTCTAGAATGCATTTCTCTTAGCTCCCCAAAGGCCACAGATTCTGGATCCATTCATTGTGGGCCCACAACTTTTTACCTTTTTTTCCAAACTTGGGTGGGGCCCAATGTTTTTGTATTGATAAGAATAGTTCCAAATTGGCTGAATTTAACATGAGAGTGACATGCTCGATAAACGGTCAAGATGCAATTTGAGATATCTACGTAAGATAAGATAAATTGTGATTAACTAACTATCTAAATTGCTTATAATTTAATCTAATTTTATTTTTTTAGTGAAGAAAGGGCCATATTCGACAAGGACGTGGAAGTAATGTTGTACCACTAGATGATTTACTTTAGTGGTATACGATTGTAGTAGTGTACTAATACACTCAAATAGAAAGCATCAAAAGTCTCGCATTTCAAAATATGCTCGAATAATGTAGGAGCGTTGAAATAGATAATCTCATTTAGATTAATTCACAAGTGTGTATTACTCATAAGTTTTATACATTTTTAATTTGATTGTTGGCTAAATCTTATGGGTATAGAATGATTTTGATATGTTTATTAGTGTTGTTTTATAGGTTGGTGAAGCGATGAAAAAAGTGTTAAAGTGAAGAACCAAGTCAAAAACCAAGGAAAATGAGCAAAAAGTTACCGCCTAAGTGCCAAACTTAAATTCCAAGCGGCAACACAACACCCAAGAGCCAGGATCCGAGTGCCTAGACTCTGCAATTGCCCAGAAGCAATAGGTAAAGAACAGGAGCTGCACTCATAGAGTTTAGGTGTTACCTAAATTCTACATCACGGTACTGAGGCGCTACGCCACCTATTTTAAGTTGCATCGTTTTGGCCCGTGAAAAGCCTATAAAGACTCCAAATTCGAGGAAACATAAGAGGAGAACTATAAATAGAAGGAATGAGACACTTTTGGGAGGATTCCACACATTGAGATGTACAAGATACAGCTCGAGAATTCGAGAGAAAAACAAAATGTAGAAAAACAAGAAATCAAGAGCTAATGTTTGAAATCAAGATTGAATGCAATAAGAGAACTTGGTGCAAGATTCATCATCTTTTCTACATCTCAATTTAAAACCCGATGATGCACTCAATGCAAATCTTTATTTTTTCGTCCATTGTTATGAGTAGCTAAGTTTTCTATTAGGCAAACAATGTAGCCTTTTGATACCATTTATTTCTTTTATCCAATATTCAAGTTCTTTCATCATTTATGTTAATCTTAATTATGCATTTAATGTTTTGAATTACTTGATCACTAATTAAATATTTTTTATGAATTTATTATGAAACAATATGTGAGTTTTAGATTTAGACCACATATTAAACTCTAGTAATATAGTATAACGTGTACAGATACCTAAACTAATTATCGAGGTCTTATATGAATTCTTATAACTATTATTTCGTTTAACTAAAATTGATTCGCATAGAGATGTGAGATTGAATTAGTAAATAGTCTCAATGAAAACTCGAGAGAAGTAAATTGAATATAATAGAAGAATTCGATCGAGCACTACATTAAGTTATGAATCTTGAATTAAGATTTGAAAAATGCATTTTGTAATAATATATTGATGGAAAACGTGTGGTTAAAAAATGAGAAAAAAGTTTTTGATTTACTTGTAATATTGTTTTAATGAAAAATGTATTTTGGAAAAAATGGGAATCAAACAAGGCTTAAATCGATCTTTTTGTGCATCCATTTATTTTCAATTAGTTAGATTAAAAATCATAACAAATCACGATTCTTTGTTTGTTTTCATCGGATAGTAGTTAAAAATAGTAAATTAAGCTTTTGTTTGATCCCCATTTTTTTCAAAATACATTTTCACTCTTTTCTTTTTAACCACACATTTTTCAATAAAATAATATTACACGCAACCAAAAAACATTTCCTTTATTTTTAATCATACACGCTCTATCAATCTACTATTCCAAAATCTATCTACACCAAAAATTGGGCTCAAACAGGCCCTGAGCATTAAAGTCTAGTTATCGTGTGAATGATAATCCGGATTCATTAGTCTATTATATTACTTATTAAGATATCGTGCACTTACGATATAAAAAACGCAACATTAATAAGCACGTAAGTAGGTCAAACTTACAACCTCATCCAAAAATAATTTTGGAGTTGAGTCCAAATTGTCTAAAAATATGTGGATCAGATTATCAAATTCGCCAATATTGTGGTCTAATTGGGTTGAGATGTGAGAACTCGTGATTTTTTTTAATCTATAATTTAAGAAACTATATGTTTTCATTAATATTTCGCAAATTATATGATATAAATAAGCAGTTCACATGTATAGTTTACCGAATTAGGGTGCGTCTGAGCCATATTATTTTGAAAGAATGTATTCCGAAATAGTAGATTGATAGAGAATATGTAATTGAAAAAGAAAGAAAAGTTATTGATGTGATGAAAAATATTATTTTATTGAAAAATGTGTGGTTAAAAACGAGTAAAAGAATGAAAATAAGAATTTTTAATATGTACCAAACATGGGTTTACTCTTGGTGCACATGAGGGGTGTCACAAAACCCTCCAAAACACACACAAGGAGTTAATGTGGATGTGGGTGTGGAGGGGGGAGGGGGTGTTCTGAACTTTTTATGGGGTGGATCCCACATGGGCCCCCCACCTATTGTGTGTTTATGGAAGGGTTCTGTGAAACCTCTTATGTACACCAAGAATAATCTATAGTTTACTACTAATGATACAACATTTTCCATAGATCCAGCCAACCAGTCTAGTCCTCATAGGTATCTGAGCTTAAAAATTCAACTTGGGGCCCACTAGAATTGGTCAAACCCATGAGCTAGCTGGAAGCAAGTTGCGTTGGTTCCGAACAAAATTTTCAACAGGTTAGGTCATCCAGATCCAAATCGTCGGTTATTTATTCTATTATCTTTCAATTTGGGTGTTGATTATTTCGATGTGAGATTTATCCTCCAAAAAGTTTTTAACACCACCACGCTATCATGTAGTGCTAAGGTTTAAGCCACACATTTTTTCATGTGATTCTAGAATCTGTTATTCTTTTGTCAGAGTGAAGAAATGGAGGGTTTATAAGAAGGCCAGAGGAGGGGTAATGTACACAAAATGGGTCGGGTTGGGATGAGCCGGGTCGGGCCGGGCCAATAGATATGTGCTGACATGGCACATAGGATTTATTTGTTGGCTTGCTTCTAGAAGGTTAGCATCTGTCGATTTACGGCTCCCGTCGGCTCCAATTAGCTTCTTGGGACATTGATTAGGGTTTTCACACGGATTGACTCAATGAGTTATTGAACATCAAGTAGACTAAGATGCTTGGCACCTAATTTGGGTGGTGCGAGACTCCAAATGAATTTTATTCTACTCCTATATTGAGTATATGTTTGACCTCTATTTTTTTTAAAAACACAATTTTCTATTACTCAAAATCGTTACTTTAAAATTGGAGTATCATAACGTTCAAATAGCCACTTTTTTTAAAAAAACTCCATAATCGACATTCTTTAACTATCAAGTAGGTCACCTCTCACTTGATCGCGTCATGGATTAACACAAATATCACGAGGGAACCAAGTCCCTGACTCACTTGTCACTGCAGGCTAGGACTAGCGCTACCAAGAGTATGATCTCCTTGACCTTCGTCAGCTCTCTCGCGCAAATCAAGAGATATGGTATCCCTAGTGAGACATCCTAAAAAAAAAGTGGGCCAATTTGCTTAAGAAATAATAATAATAATAATAAGTAGTTCAATTTGCCACACTATTTTTCTATGTGATAGACTCATAATACATACAATGTTGCACCTAATTTTTTTTTTATATTTTTTAGTATAGGTAACAGAATAAATTGTCAACAATTCAAGTGACCATAGAAAGAACGCTGCCAGCAAAATGAATTCACACTTAATCATTTGGGCGTAAAGATCTACACAATTGCGCAAATTTTTCGACAATATCGTCCGTATTAAGTCCATGTTTGGTAAGCATTAAAATCTAAATCTAAATTTAAATTAAAGTTAATAATTAATTTTAATCACATCCCGCAATTTTAAATCACATATTTTATCAACTTTTATCAAAATCAATTGAAAATTTAATTTTAATTCTCATCGAATTAAAAAGAGCAAAAATTGTAAAGTAGGATTTGGTCCCACATAATTGATTGCAGTGGTTTCCAACTTTTCTCCTTCAAATTTACCACTAGTAAAACAGACATGAGAGCAAACTTTTGTTTGTCGGCTCAATTTACTATCTTATGAACATTTTCAATATATTCTTTAAAAGTAAAATGTTATCTATTAAAGAGTTTAACAGTTAAAATTATGTTTCAAATAAATCTTAAAATTAAAATTCTGGAGAGTCAAAATCACTCTTTATAATTAAAAGTATTCAAAATATTTCAATATTCAATATTTTCATTTATTGACCAAAATAAATAATATATGTACAAAGAAAATGAAGGAAAAAATATAATAATTTGGAGGGAAGTTGGTAAAAATAAAGTATAGAAAAAATAATAAATATTTATTGAGAGTAGAAAAAGTAATTGTTGAAAATAAAGAGATTATTGGAGTATTTAAAAATTTTTACTTCTTAAATTTTCAATAGGTTTTTTAAAAGTAAAATGTTGTTTATTTTAAAGAGTCTACCTTTAAAATTATATTTCGAGAAAATCTTCAAATTAAGATTTTGGAGAGTCAAAATCACTCTCTATAATTAAATGGGTTCAAAATATTTCAATTTTCAATATTTTCATATATTGACTCAACTAAATAATATATATACAAAGAAAGTGAAGGAAAAAATATAATAGGGAAGTTGATAAAAATAAAATATTGAAATAATAATAAATACATATTGAGAGTAGTAAAATTAAGTATTAAAAATAAAGATCATGTTGAAGACTTGGAGTATTTGAAAAATTAAATAAAAGATGTTCTTTATTTTGAATTTTAACTTTTAAAATTATGTTTCAATAGACTGTTTAAATTAAAAATTTAAATAGATAACGTTTTAATTTTTAATGGAAGAAAATAATACAATAATTTAGAGTGATCTTAGTAAAAAATAATAAATATTTTTCTAAATATGCTGACGTGGCACATGGGATTTATTTGTTTGCTTGCTTCTAGAAGGTTAGCATCTGTCGACTTACGGTTCGCGTCGGCTCCAATTAGCTTCTAGAGCCATTGATCAGGGTTTTCACATGGGTTGACTCACTGAGTTATTGAACAACGAGTATAACTGACGTCGAAAAATTTGCATCTTTTCTTGGTTCTTAGTAGACTTACAAAACAAAAGTTGACTAATATGCTTGTCACCCAATAATCTTAAAGCTCAATAATCATTACTTTAAAATTGGATTATCATAACGTCCAAATCGTTACTTGAGAAAAAGAAAAAACAACTCAATAATCTGTATTTTTTAACCACCAAGCAGGTCACCTTTCATTTTATCGCGTCATGGATTCACACAAATATCACGAATGACCCAAGTCCCTAACTCACTTGTCACTATGGGCTAGGGCTAGCCCTATCAAGAGTAGAATATTCTTTGTTTTAAAGAGTAAACTTAAAAATTATATTTCAAGAAAATCTGCAAATTAAAATTTTGGAGAGTCGAAACCATTCTTTATAATTAAATGCATTTAAAATATTTCAATTTTCAATATTTTCGTATATTGACCCAACTAAATAATATATATACAAAGAAAATGAAGGAAAAAAAATATATAATAATTTTGCATAAGTCTAAAAGAATATTAAAGTTACGTAACTTATTTTCCCGACTTTGCTTTCAGGTATGCTCTCTTTTTCTCCCATGAGAGTTGGCTCATGAATTAAGGCTAAAATATAAATTCACTAAAAATAAACAAATTGTCGAGCCGATAGCTCCACCAAGTGGTTGAGCGCATGAGCCAAGCTGAGCCCACATTTGACAAAACTATCCATCCGTACTGAACTATACGAGTTGAGCGATTTGACTCTATTTATTTAACACGTTTAGAACATTTTTAAGAAATTCTTTAAATATATAATGTTCTTTATTTTAAAAAGTCATCTCTTAAAATTATGTTCTAAAAAACTCTTTAAAATATAGAGTATTTTAATTTTCAATTGAAGAAAATAATTAAATAAGTTGGAGGGTCGCTAGTAAAAAATAATAAATATTTTTTGATAGTAATAAAATTAAGTTTTAGAGATAAAGAACCTATTGAAATACTTAAAAAAAAAAAAAAATTTGTAAGATATGCTTTTTAAAGTAGAAGATGCTCTTAATTCCTTGTCAAGAATACAATTGCCTAAAACGGCCAAAATCGCGTGCCAAATCTTCTAGAAGGCCTCTAAATGTCATATTCGGAGCCAACGCGTCAATACTTTTCTCACTAGTTGTCTTGACTACAAAAATAGAAATTTATATGAATTTTCGTGGCTGTACTAACATTAAAATAATAATAATAACGTACTATAGTTTTTCTCTTACAAATTATTATTATTATTAAATAAAATAGGACGAAAATGACGTAAAACTCAAATAAATTGACAAATTTGTCACACTAATATTGACAAAAGTAATGTCTTTTTGACAATACTGAAAGGAGGCAAATCGCAAATTGCCAAATAGTGGTTAATAGTCGAGTCTAGGCACGTGCCAAGTCTTCTAGAATGTATTTCTCTTCACTCCCCCAGAGGCCACAGATTCTGGATCCATTCCCTGTGGGCTCACGACTTTTTACCTTTTTTTCCAAACTTGGGTGGGGCCCAATCTTTTTGTATTGAAGAATAGTTCCAAATTGGTTGTAACATGACAATGACGTGCTCGATAAACGGTCAAGATGCAATTTGAGATATTTCCGTAAGATAAGATGAATCTTGATTAACTAACTACCTAAATTGCTTATAATTTATTCTGGTCTTTTTATTTTTTTATTGAAGAAAGGGCCATATTTGACAAGGATGTGGAAGTAATGTTGTACCACTAGATGATTTAATTTAGTGGTATACGATTATAGTAGTGTAATAATACACTCAACTGGAAAGCACAAAAAGCCACGCATTTCAGAATATGCTTGGATAATGTAGGAGCATAGAAATACATAGTTCCATTTAGATTAATTGATCAGCGTGTATTATTCACGAGTTTTATACAATTTTAACTTGATTGTTGGCTAAATCTTTTGAGTATAGAACGTTTTTGATGCGTTTGTTAGTGTTGTTTTATAGGATGGTGAACCAGTAAAAGGGTGCTAAGTGAAAAAAAAGGCCAAAAACCAAGGAAAATAAACAGAAAAATAGTGCCCGAGTGCCATATGGGTAACGCCCTAGCGCCACGAGATCGAATTCCAAGCAGTAACATGGAGCATTGGCGTCACAAAGGTCCTGCTGAAGAGCAGAAGGGTAGCGCTTGGGTACCACCCCTCCGCGCTTAATAGCCACCCAGACAGTGCATCGCGGCGCTCAAGCGCTGCCACCAACGCTTAGACACCACGAGTTTTGGTTTGTTAAAAGCCTATAAAGACTTTAGATTCAAAAAACATGAGAGGAGATGTATAAATAAAAGAAATGAAGCACTTTTTTGGGATTCCACACATTGAGAAGCACAAGATACAACTTAAGAATTCGAGAGAAAATCAAAAGGGAGAAAAACAAGAAATCAAGAGCTAGGGTCTGAAATTAAGGTTGGAGGCAAGAAGAGAACTTGGTGCAAGATTCATCCTCTTTTATACATCTCAATTCAAAATTTGGTGATGTATTCAATGCAAATCTTTAGTTTTTCTTCAATTATTATGAGTAGCTAAGTTTTCTATTAGGGCAAACAATATAATCTATTGAGACATTTTATTTCTTTTATTCAAGATTCAAGTTCTTTCAATATTTGTGTGTTGATTTTAACTATGTACTTAATATTTGAATTACTTGATCATTGATTCAATTATTTTGTGATTTTATTTCGAATCGAGAAGTGAGTTATAGATTTAGACCACAAATCAAAATTCAGTAATCTAATATAACGTGCAAAGATACCTATACTAATTACTACGGTCTTAGATAAATTATTTGAACTAATATTTCATTTAATTAAAATCGATTCATATAGAGATATGTGATTG
>CAIGRL010032695.1:0-14847 GCA_903798325.1 Fraxinus xanthoxyloides
CTTGGTATGCTTTTATGTATTGTAGAGCAATGCATGCAAGGCCTTGATTGTTGTACAAAGACGATGATTTACTTGCGGTTCTGTTACTGTTAATCAATGCTACTAACTGATCAGCAGGATTATCTGTAACTTTGTCTGCATTTCGACCACAAATATAATAACATTTTTAGATCCATCTGTTTTGCAATAGTCTATCATATCAAAATAGAATAGCCATCTGGATCATAAAAAGGCAATCATTCCAAAAGACAGCTTAGACACAAGCTTTTGCATTTGTTATTCTTTGTTGATAAAAAATATAAATTATTTCCTTTTATATCACTTTTGTGGGCATTGAGAGGCAGGAGGTTTAGAGGTCTCTTCGTATTTCAGTTTTTAGTTTTAAATTCATTTTGTGTTTTGAGTGTTCATTTTGAGAATGTTGAAAACGCGTTCTTTTTGTTGTTTTGAATAATTGTTTTCAAAAATAAAAAAATAAAGTTTTGGTTTGGTTTTAATTGAAAACAACAAAAACAACTTTTTTGGCGTTTTCCGTTTTCTTTATAAATTTTTAACTTGTTTTTGGAAATTCGTTTCTAAAAATAGGTAAGCAAACGTGTTTTCAGTGTTTTTGAAAATTGAAAACTGAAAAAGGCATCAAAACAACAAAGAGAACAAACCCTTAGTGTTCACTCTAAATAAGTATTCTCTTCATCGTGCTCTATGTGACATGAAGCAAGATCCTATAGTTCTTACTATTTGTTATATTTATTTGCGAATCTGATAGAGGTATCACTCTTATTTCTTTACACTGATGATCTGATTATTAGCGCTAATAATCTTTCTAGCATTCCGATCTAAATCAATATTTCGATTCTCTAAGTTACTCTTTAGGCCCTTATTACTTATAACAAGCTAAATATACCTCTAGCTTTATCTCTTGAGCAAGATTGACTGACAACAAAATTAAGACAAATGCTAAACTTACTCCTATAGATGGACCTTATCTTTCTGAGCACATGCTCAAGAGACAATTTGTCAAAAACCTAGAACTCGTATACAGAACCTTATCTTTGCAATTGATCACGTACACAGAACTTCCATAGAATTTTTTTTTCTAGAACCCGGAAATTACCCATTCATCTTGTTAGGTTCAAAGTCCAATGTTGCAAGTGGCATGTTTGTGAACAAAAATGTCTTAATTGAATACTTGTAAAAAGTCAGGGACTTGGATGCAATTTTGTAAAAATGAGTTAGGTTAGAGTTAGGGGTTGAAAACAAGGAAAACGCGCGCGCCGGAATTTTGCTAGATGCTCACCCAGCCTTCGCCTCGCTATCGTTCGAGCAACAGCACTCTCGTCGAGCGACGTATTTATGCGGCTAGACCTAATTCGTGATTTTGAAAAGTTTTACACGGCCCATGACACCTGAGCATCATCAACTATAAATACAGATGTCCGTGACGAATTTCATAAGGTTGTTTTATTGTGCTTTCATTTCATAACACATCATATTTTGAAAGATCCAAAAGCATAATTCTTTGGTGAAAACAAACATATTATTTTTATAATCTAGCAATCCAATTTTGGAAAACATCAGAGATTCTAATCCAAAACACCCGACTTCCTTAACACTTTGAGGAAGGGATTCAAGCACAAGAAGAAGAATATGAATATGTGATTCGTGGGTATTCACTTAGAAGAGACGTGTGCAGATATCATGAGATTGAGACAACATATCTTAGTAGAAGATTGTGAGTTTGCAAGTATATCAGATCTTGGAAGCTACAAAAGGTAGATTAGGAGGTCTAGTGGGGTTGACTTGACGTATCTGCGGTAGCGGGTCGTAAGGTTAGAATTAGCAGTTAATCTTGGAGTTGCGGGGTTTACAACAGCTGGTGGAACTAGTTTGAAATTGAACTGTAATCCACATTGTCTATAGTGGAGGTAACTTATTTGGTCCTGGAGTTTTTACCCAACTGGATTTATCCGTCATCAAATTTTGTGTTATTTGTTGCTTTCCAAATATTACAACTATGGTAATTCAATCTAGGAAAATTGGATTATATGTTTAACCATTTAAAAACTAATTAAAATTGACTTGTTGCTTTAATTAGCGTAATTTCGCTCGTAAGATCGAACTAACTTACAATATAGATCAATCTAGCTGCATTAGCGAACTGGCATTGTATAAATAGATAAATTATTACGTGTTTGATGTAATCACAAGTCTATGTCTTATTAGTTTGACAATGTATGGAATTTGATATGTATATAATAAATGTGATTATATTTAACTTATCTTATATAGAGTATGTTTAAGCCTTATTTTTATTAAAAAAAAAAATGTATTTTTGAATAGTGATTTGATGGAAAATGTATGGTTAAAAATAAGGAAAGATTTTAGGTTTGCGTATAATATTATTTTATTGAAAAATATGTTGTTGAAAATAAGAGAGAAAAATATGTTTTGGAAATAATAGAGACCAAACAAGGGCATAGTTTCAATATTATCTTTGAAGGATTTTATGCTTGAAACATATAATTCAAGTGATATCATCATGAGGGGGAGTAAATACGCGATGTATTCTTTTTCCTTTAACCAATGTTTTGTCATATTGATTTTTTTGACAAGATTTTTTGACGAGATAATTTTTGTAGTATAGTTGAAAAAATATTGTATTCTTTTTCCTTCATTAGGATTTTCCTCACATGATTTTTTCAAATGAGGTTTTAATGAGACCTATTGTTTGTATAATGAATGTCTATAACCTACAAGATATTTACCCTCAAAATGATATTATGATATTTTTGAAACTCTTGAAGAGATCGATAGGAGTTATTTTTTGAATCATCGTGTTAGTGCAATCATCAAAAGTTGATAAACATTACGATATTATTTGAAGGTCATAACAAGAAAATACGAAACATGTAATTGCACTATTAAAGATATAATGTACAAGATATGGATATTTCAATACAAAAAATTTCATTTAATGAAATATGGGGAGCAACTGTACTATTTTTCTTTAACTTAAATTTTGGTCCATTGAATTTTCTTGACAAGATTTTAACAATGCATATATTTTGTAATGTATCATTCAAAAGGGAATGTTGTAAATTATATGTTTATTAGTGAAAGAAAATTATACATCTGCAGCCATATTTTTATTACAATTATATAAAACCCTATAAATATGGGGCTCCGATTCTTCATAAAATACATAAAAATCTATTGGCTTCTTTACTCTTATCTCTTTTTCTTCTATTTGTAAAAAATAATATATTTTTTGAGAGGGTGCAAGAGAATGAACTTTGTGAAATGGGAGTTAGGGGTGTGTAATAGTATTTACCCCTTTATTAATTGCGACCGGGTAAAATTACCACGAGAGTAAAGTCATCTTCGACCATTAACATTGAAATTTTGTGTAATTTTACGGTGCTTCACAAACATTTCAATCATTACATTAATTATCTTCCATCTATCTATCCCCGTCTAACTATCTTCTATGATATTTAAAAGGAAGAATTGAGGGAAAACTTTTGAATATCAATTTTATCCTTATATATTTAGCCGTAAGCCCAATTTACCTTAATTCGGTATCCTTTGTTCCATTTTGCCCTCATATTTTTATTTTTTTTACATTTGTCAATATGTCCTTAGTCCATTTATTTAATTTATATTGATTTTATTTTAAAACATTAATGCTTCCATTTGTATTAAACCAAATCAATACATGAAGAAGAAAGGGCATAGACCATATACCGAAACTCAAAGAACAATCTACTCTCAATATTAATTCAATAGTTTTTTTAATCGATATCAATTAATTATTGTAACAAAATGACTTCCTAATGCATCCTCAATTACTATGATGATAAACACATAACAAAAAACTACTTACCTTCTTGCTGATATCTATATACTCACACATTTGGAATTTCAAATGTCTAGATGGAATTAGTGTGGGGTATCAATTTTACTCGTCGGCTCGAGATGTTAATTTTACCCAAAGGAGCCCGAGCCGGCTCGACTCGACTCAGCTCGATAAGGCCCGAGCCAAAAGTTTAGGTCGAGTTTATATTTTTTGGCTGAGTGAAAACTCGATTCGACTCAGGCAAAAAAAAACTGGAACCATTTTTACTCGAGCCGAGTCCAAGCCTTAAGTGTGGGCTCGCGAGCCTGCTAAACTTGATTCGATTCGTTGACATCCTTAAATTAGTATAACTCTATAAAATCACTTAGTGAGGCTTTGGATACTACCAAAACAATCATTTGAAAGGGACAAATGGGCGTGTTTGAGTTTTCGAGCTTCATGAGCAAATTGCTTGGATATTTAAAATTGAGCAGAGATTGGCGAGGCTTAGTGGTGACAATAATCATTGGAGGAGGTGGTGCCAGCTTCGAACTTCTCAAGAGAAACCGACTACCTAAAGATTTGAGTTGTTTCTATCAATAGAGCTTATACAAAATTTTCTTGATATTTTTCATTTTGTTCATCTCTCAATAAAATTTCGATAATTCCTTTCCTCGTACTCTAACTTCTATACATTAAATATTCAAATGTTCACCAAACAAATCAATAATAAGAGAAGAAAAAGTATTTTTAAGGATTGATAATTGGGCATTATTTCTCTTTCACAATATTTTTTATTTAATTTTTTAGCCTTTTTGTCTATAATCAAGTGTGATTAGTGGCGGAGGGGGAGAGGGTGGAATCTTAACTTAATATTTTTATTTTTTGAATAACAATTTTACCTTTATATATTTAGCTATATCCTTACAAAAAATTTCCACTTAATTGCCCCATGCAATGCAAGGAATGTATTTTTTTTGAAGGTAATGTTAACTATTGGAGCATACACAAATTAACCCAGACACAAGGAAGCTTCTAGAAGATTCTCTTGCTCATGTGTAATTTTGCCGATGTGTAATTCTGTTGTAATTTTAGTTAGATATTTACTTGCATAGAATATTTTGTAACCAATTTAGTTAGCATCGTTGTATATATACTACGTGTTTTGTATCATTTCAGGTGGTGAAATATAGAAGTCTTCATTCTTCATCACTGCATTTTATCTTCCTTTGCTTTCGTTTTTCCAAGTTATCCATTTTTTACATGCTATCAGAGCCGTGACAGAGGATAACAACACAATGACAGAGGAGAGCAACGTCATCGCCACTCCTTTTACCAACCTTGCAAATCCTTCCAATCTGTATCGATTGGAGACCTTAGACAACCTTGGAACAGTTCTCGTCACTGAACTGCTATGAAACCTGGGCACGAGCCATGCAACGAGCTAAGAATAAACTGGTTTCATCAATGGACTCTGAAGAAACCCACAACTCTTGATGATCCTCTTTTGGAGCTATGAGAGCATTGCAATGACATGACTGTGTCCTGGATATACAACTCCATTAGCCAACAACTATGGTTTAGTGTGGCTTTTGTGGATAATGCGAATGAAATCTGGACAGAGTTACTAGAGTGCTTTTCTCAACAAAATGGTTCTCCAATTTTTTCTTCAAACAAAATGTGTCAAATGTGAATGAAAACACAAACTATTCTTAAAAGACCAGTATGTTAGCCGTTGAATCATATAGAATTTGACGGTCGTTGAATGAATAGTTAAGACTATTCACTTTTTAAGGTCGAAGCTTTCAAATGAAGCATATGTGAATTCAGTGTTTGACAATCAATGAGATGAAAATGAAACATTCAGTTTTTACAACTACGAAATTTCGATAATTAAAAAAATAAACAGATGAAAGTTGAAGGAAATGTTACCATAATGTCTTAATTGAACTCTGAAGACAACGGTTGGTGCATAGGGGATATGAAAATCTAATGTTACTGAATCAGAAGATGTAATTTATTAACTGGATTTAGCATATAATTCAGAATTCAGATAAAATGTACAGGAAAATGTAAGTGTAGAGTCCCAGTGATTTCAATAGGTTGTACCATTGTCGTAATACAATGATTTCAAGAGGTACAAATAACTAGATTAAGGTTCAAGTTTCATAATGCTTTTTCGTTGAAACATATGCATGTGAAAGCAAGTATAGCTCCCCACGCTGTAACCGTGTTCTAGGAAACCTCTATCGCTTAAAATAAGTTGTGTAAGATACCTAAATATATACATTCCATTTTAATTTGTTACTTTATTCGTCTCATTTATATAAGATGATCTTCCTTATTTTCTTATCCCAAATTATAGTCTTTTTTTTTTTTATAGAGAATGTATTTATTTAGTTCATTTATTAATATACCCTTATTTAATTTGCTTATTTATAACTAATTTTCCCCACTTAATCTTGAAATTGCACAAATATCCAAATACATACACACGGTTCTCAAAAGGAGTAGTGGTTCATAATATGTGACATACATGTGGCGGTTAAAATGTTACGTAGGACGACTACGGTAGTAGACGACTACAAATAGCATTACTTTTTTCTCTAACTTATAACAATGCCCTAACTGTAACATGTATGTCACATGGGGCGACTACGATAGTGAGCGACTGCAAATAAAATTATTACATGTATGCCATGTAGAACGATTACGATAGTGAGCAACTGTAAATAACATTATTCTAAAGAGAACTGTGATATGTATTGAATCAAGACCTCAATACCATCATCGTTAATTAATCAGGCAACGCACATAAAAACACGAAGACTTATAGTGTTTTCACTCACCAACAATAAGGAAAATTCGTAGTTATAAGTCGGCATCGTACAATCTAATGACATCAAATCTTTGTTCTCATATCTGCTTGCATTTTTGTTTTATTGGGTTAGATTGTTGGAATGTCACACAAGATGGAAAAAAATAAAGAATACACTGCTCGACGTATTAACGTTAAGTCAATATATTATTCAATCAAGACAGTTAGTAATAAAATAGATATTATATTATCAGATTTCTTGCTACACCTCAATTAATCTTGTTGGGATTTAGGTTGTATTGACAACTATTTAGACAAAATGATTATTATAAAAAAGTTATAAAAGTCAAGAAGTCTTTTGGGGGTTGTATAGATAAACTATAAGTCATTGGGTTCGAATATGGAACAAGGAGAAAGAGTCGCCGGATTTATGCTCGTCTGTAGTCTAGCTGATGCTGAGCGGAAAAAGCAGAATCATTGCTGCCCGACTCGCTCTAGCAACACCTCTAGCTTGCCTGACATTAACCGACGCTCGAATGACGGTATTTTTCAAGAAATTCTAGTTTGCATTTTCAAGAGTTTTATCTATATTATACTATTTAAATACCTCTTATTATAAATACCCAATGCTCATTACGTTTTTTGTGTGTGGTTGACCATTATTTTACATCATTACATCCAAGATCCAAGAACACGTTCAAATATTAAGATTAAACTTTTTATTCTTGAGATCAATTAACCATAAGTTAGGAAAAAATTGAATTCAAATAATTCAAAACACCTGCTTTTCAATAGTCTTCAGAGATTGCTAAAATTTGAGGAAAGTTGGACTAGAAGCATAGAAAGAGTACAAAATCAAGGTATTCTTGGTGATCCATAGGAGATAGACAATTTCAGAAGATTAGGTGCATGTGTGAGTGAAGCGCGTTCCATCGGGTCTTGAAGAGTGAGTGAGTTTAGTGAGTTTTTTAGGCTAGATCATATTGTAAGTTATGATTGTCTATCATGAAAGTCACTGTTTTGGTCTTTGAGTTTTTACCCAATTAAGGATTTTCCCCATCATCAAATCTTGTGTTATTCACTGATTTATTTATTTTAGTGACAATTCAACATATGATAACTTGACTCAATTGACTAAACATCTATAACAATTAAAAAGTGATTTATTACTTTTAATTGATAATTTTAATTCCACATTATTCACTTATTAGATGATTTTAGGATCGAACTAATAACTTTCAAATCTTTTGGTTGGAATACAGCTCAATTATTCACATCATGTTTGGTACGGCTTAAAATCCAATTAAAATTGAAAATATGACCGTTATTAGGTCCCACCCATCTAATAAAAGTCAACTATAACGGCTAGTTTTTCAATTTTAATCCGATTTTAATTTCTACCAAACACCCTCTCAATTACATGCTATTTATAGTATTATTATTTTAAAATGAGGTAAACGCGATTTTTCCCTTCTTTATAATTACATCAGATTCCTACTCCTTTGATGCCAAGTCCTAGACTATAATTCCATGGGCTTTCAACGAGTGAGCTACATAACTACAAGATTTTTGAAAAGTCAAAAATTATTTTTGAAATTAAGAAGCTGGTTTTAAATATTTTTGCATAATTTTATGAATATATTTTGCCTGACTAGAAGAACTTTAAAAAAAAATAAAAATTGATCTAAAATATCTTTCTCAAGAAGCAGAAGCCCAGTCTAATGGCCCCTTAGTTGTGTTGTGCGGGTTCAACTAATTTGTTCAATACATCAAAGAATTCACTCTAATGATTAAATGAAGTGAGATGGGAATGAAAATGCCCTACCAGACCCCAGACCATCAAAATATTGATAAACAATAATAAAAACGATTTATTTATTTTACAGTGTGTTCTTTGTGTTCTTACCCACAAGAAACAACAAAGTTCAACCTACTATTGTGAAACAATCACAGGCTAATGCCAGAGTAACAAAATTGAAATTATGGGGCAAAGAAAGAGGAAACCTACCAAAAAAACGCTGTACATCAACAAGAACTCGATTGGAGTACATCAATAGACAAAAAGGAGTAGAGACTGAGTGACTTGTGTAAGAGAGAGGCGTATCTCTTTGGCATTAGGCTTGAAACTATCAAATGCATGTTTTTCTCTTTTTAAAAAGAATAAAAAGAAAGTTTGCCAAGTTTCACCTTATAAACCGTCAACTAGATTGTATGGTGACGACTATGAAATTTTGCTACCTCAGGCAGTTAAGAGTTATGAAGAGCCGATGCATATACTTCTCTTTATCATCGATTCTCCAAGAAATTGTTTATTGATTAGGGACGGACGTACCTGATGTCAAAGAATATTTTAGTGCATGTACATAAACAGAGAAATAGAATGGAAAAATGAAACATTGGTTCCTACTTTATCTTCACAAAGACAACTGATTGGTATGAAACCTTCATGGACAACTAACTTTCTAGTTCTCACAAGTACGTGAAGCAAAAGTTTGTATATTATACTGTTTCAGCACTTCCTTTGATTACATGCAACCATCCAGTTGAGATTACTGGTCTTCTTTTCTTTCAAACCACTGTACGCGTTTCTACCTTGTATATTACACTACTACAATCCAGTTTAGTCTTGATACATTAACAATATATAAGTGTAAAAAATCAATAAAGTGAAAAACTATTATCAGAATTTGGCATCATGGACGTTTAAAACAAGAAAACAAGATAGCAATACATATGCAACGAGGTCAATTCAAATATTGAGTGAGTTACTTATCTAGGATCTCACATCTTTTAATTATGCAAGTAAATTTGGCTTTTGTATTCAAATGTAGAGAGTTCAAATGAATAGTTGGAAATAGATTGGAAATCCATATTTAGTTACCACAGCAGTAAATAGAACTGAGAACGAAAAGACAGGAGAAGGCAATGACATCATCTACTTGCTACACTATCAAATAAAATCAAATCCATAATAATATAATGCTCTTAAATTTAAACCTGCATTTGGTTAAAACTAAAAAGCACAAAATTTGCAGGGGGAGATATTGCGAAAGAAAGCTATTCACTTCAAAGTCAGATTAATGAATCTATGTACCTTTTAATCAGTAAACATATTGAGATTTATTTTGGGATTGAACTCTTCCAATATAAGGGGCAACCAACAAATCCAATTTTACCAACCAAAGTGCGACTGCAGATGATGTTTGTGGCATGGATGGGAAGCTTGCAAATATTTCATCCGGGACATAATTAGAACGCAGCTCGTCATTTAATTGATAAAACCAGTCGTCGTTAATAGCACTGATAAAATCAGCCAGAACCTAAAGAATTTGTAGAGCAGGTGAGAGAAAATATGAGTATCGGCCTTTAGATATGTGAACCAGCAATAATCAAAGACAAAATAACAGAGATGCAATTTTCATCACCTGCAAAAACTCTGCCAAACTCAAAGATCGTCGCAACCCAAAGATTATGAGCAGATTTTTTCCAAGGCCCCAAAAAGGCATCGTCAGGCAGAATTGTCTGCCAAAAAAAAAAAATAACTGAGAAAAAAAATCCAAAACAAAGCACCAGAAAATTCAACTATAACTCCTTTTTCCAGCGTTGCTTCAACTGTTCCCCAATGGCAATGACACTTCTACGAGTTAAATTTTTTTAGGCACTGTATCTGTCCTGCAATTAATAAGGCACGTCTAAGCTACACAGAAGTCAGTGAATAGTTACAGCTTGACTTTTAGTCACTCTAAACAAGATTTACGACTCCTGAAGTGCCAAAGGTTATTCTTGGCCCTACTACCTATAAGTATTTATGCTATCATTTGTTATACAATCGTAACACTTTCAGTCTTCTTCCTCCCACTCAACTATAAAATATTTCTGTTGGCAATTCAAACCTCTGGGTGTCTAATTTTATGACGGTCTGAAATAGAAGGCATCAAATATTATTGTGTATAGCCAAGTCAGCCACTGTGGTTCGTACCACTTTTGCAGTACCATATGCCTCGCACATTTTTAATTGCCTATTGGGACGTCATGGTCTAGGTAACCCAGGCGAATCCTAAAACCTACTACAAATCTATTAATTCCTCCTATTGATATAAAGGACGCCATGAAAGTGAGATGCATGCCACATTGCAGCAAGGTGAAAACTCCTAGCCACGACTTGTGCTGCAACAGTTAAAGCAATCCATTTAAGAAATGACAAAATTGATGTAGAGGTTGGTTCCAGAATAGGAAAACTAAACCGATGTTTGCTGTATGCACAACATAAAAACAGCACATCACCAAAGAAACCATGCTTAGAATAATCAATATACAAACACACTACAAGAAGTTAAATGACCAGAAAAGGGAGCGTCTTAATGCTAAATGCATGTAGGTGATATGCATCAATATTCTGTGAAATTATTGTAAAGCATACCTTTACAACTACTCACCTCAATTGCATAAATTGCAGCTTTGAGCGCTTGCAACTGGGATGACAGTGCCCTTTGTTTATGATATTTGTTAATATTTGTACTGTCCTGACATACTGCAGAATGAATGGCATATCTTTCTTCTAGATCAAAATCAAGCTCAAATGTGGTATGACAAACTTTACAGTGCTTCTCATCTCTCCAATAAAGGTCATGACAGTGTTCACATCTTCTGAGTGAGTCAATATGTGCCCTCTTCCCATTTTTAACAGTGTTAAGTTCCGAATAAAACGACTTCCATACCCATGAGCCAAAAGCTTGGGAACGGTTCCATTGGTCTTTCTGTTCTCCTTTCTTCCCGACTTCAGGAACTGTGGCAACGGTATCATTTTGCATTTCTCTCAGGCTCAATTGGTTGTCCACATCAGACACCGGAGACGAACTATCTTCCCTAGATGTATTTGATTCCGATCGATCAAATACGGTGAGCTGCCTGATTCTACCATCACTTGGCATACTGGACATCGCTTGGCAAAGAAAAGCTTTTTGTTTCTCCAAGGACGCTAAAAGGCAAGCCTCCCGGGAACCCCGACGGTCCAGGGTCGACA
This sequence comes from Fraxinus xanthoxyloides, assembly GCA_903798325.1. Classification (NCBI taxonomy): domain Eukaryota; kingdom Viridiplantae; phylum Streptophyta; class Magnoliopsida; order Lamiales; family Oleaceae; genus Fraxinus; species Fraxinus xanthoxyloides. Next base: position 11,677 of record CAIGRL010032695.1, read on the forward strand.
ACAAAGTGCACAAAGCCTGAAATCAGATTTATTAGACACAAGCAGAGTTCAAAATGAAATTCTAACATGTAAGTAAGAATTCTTTTTTAAGTATGTTAAGAACACAAAACCAGACAAAGTTTACCTCTTGAGTATCAATCAACTCCCAATGACCATCTTCAGAAGATTCAAAATAAATCCTCTTATGGCCAGGATCAAATTCATCACAAGGGCCCAAGAAAATCCAGTATCTATTATATCTACGATCTGAACCGAGAAAGATAGATTGCATTGTATGTAAATATTCATCAGCTTTCATTTCTTTAGCGTTCTTCCTCATGTTGGCATCTTTTCCCTTGCCACCAACCTTTGACATAGGATTTAAAGAATCAATTGGCCGTTCTGATGTAGTCACATCATTGTTACTAACCATTTGTCTACCACCGCCTACTGATAGCCCAGGTTTGCATTGTTTAACTGTTGATCGCTTTATTTTTCCACCAGAAGCATAATGATTGATGCTTGGAGGACATTCAGCATTGGGTATGGGTGTTAAGAAATCCTGTAAGAAAGCGTGACAGTAACCAAAGGATAACTAATATAGCCGCAACTGATAGAATTCAATAATGACTTCCCATCTCTGGATGGGCAAAAGTATCTAGAAACCAAATATACATATCCAATATTTATTAAACTCTCCTAACCTTAATCAATTGCATAAATTCTACAACTAAATAAACCATAACCTCCCATAATTATTTTACCAATACCAAAGAGTTACATATTTCCATTTTCGTAATATAACGTTGTTGAAGAAACCTCTTGTTCCGATAGTTTCGAGTTGTCGTAGTAGGGCATAGATTGAAAAATTCATCAATTAACCAACTCATAATAAAACTTTTTCCCCTAATAAGTCATATGGGAAGGTATATCACTTCTAAGTTCTTGTGTCATTTTTATCTGTCCTCTTGATCATTAAAACGTCCCAATATATTTTTGTCCGTTAGCATCAATGTTAAGTACAAAGAAAACAATTACTTAAACCAGCTGTACACATCCATCCACTTTATCCTGGTGATGTTTTCTGGTGACTTGGGAGGAAAGAGTCATTAGCTATTCAGCTGATTAACTGTGTATCAACCAAGTTCATACGGGCATCTCATCATACATTCATGATACCATAACCAAAACCACAAAACAATCATGATGATCATAATGATGATAATGAGTACTAATATATTTTTGTTGCAGCTAACATTAGTAATTTAAACTTATCACCACCCAAGTTTTGTCTACAAGGTTGCGCAGAACACCAGACCTCCTAATTTATACAATTAGTCAAAATAGAGGTAAATCTGAATTCTGTACTTCTACACAGTGATTTCACCTGGATTCCTTGTACAAAAGTCAATGAAAATCAGACAGTGAAAATATATCAAAAGCATCTTCTTAGTTTTTCCATGACTTCATTTCTTTTCTACTTTTTTATTTATAAGCAAAGATGTGTCAATATTTATTCATTTATCTATTCATAAAATGAAGGTGAAAATTTAATTCATAACCTTAAATGAAAATGCCTCCAATTCATCATTGAATGATGATCAGGTAACTATGTAGTTCATGGAATATCTATATACTTATATTAGATATAAGCCTACTACATTGAGTATCGGCCTTAAATCAATATAAATATCAAGCTATAACACACGCAAAACCAATACAAGTTAACTAGTGTAAACAAAAATACGTTTGGCGGTAGAATGATGAAGTCAGTCGTAATTTACTACCAAGAAATGAGAAAAGGCACAAGTATACCAAGGGAAAGAAGAAACTAACAAACAAGGTGGATTACCTCTTTTCTGATACTAGATCCAGCACTAAGCAGATCAGTCAATGCAGCTAAGGCATTCAACTTCTCTTCAATGCTTAAATCTGAATATTCACCTTCCATTAAACCTAACAACCACACTTCTCCTGGATGGCTCTCATCAATTTCATTGTACACTGTCAACGTATTATTCTTATTTCTACAATGATCTCGTTTAAGTCTAGCAGGACTGGAATCCATGGACTCACACTTGTAATCATCCTCATCATTGCATCCACCACTGACATCAGAAATCTCATCAACGCTCCCAAAGTCTTCACAATCAGAAGGACAAACTTCTTCTTCTTTACTGATTTCATTGATTCGTAGACGATATCCAGAAGAAGAAATCTTTTCAAATAACGTAATGTCACTTGAGAGAGCCGCGCTTATTAAATTCTCTAGGTCATGGGTTGTATCCAAAAGATTCAACTCAACAATCTTCAGAACAAAATAAATATTCTTAAGTAATACCAAATTACATCGAAATTGGAAACTCATAGTGGGTTATAATAATACTTAAATGAATAATATTCTCCTCTCTCAATTCAATAATATGCAAACTTACAGGTGAAGATTTTGCCAACTCTAAGACTTTCATTCCACTACTTCCTTGGGTCAGCAAAATGCTGAACAGTTCACCCTTCAGTGTACCAGAAACTAAGCCATACTTTGCCATAAGATTAATTGACTTCCTACAGAACAAGAAGCAGGAAACAAATACATGAGAACCGTGCAAACCAACCAAGCTGTACTTGATGAGTCAATCAAGTGTAAACTCTCTTTCAAGCACCCTCAATAATCATAATCCTGGACACCCTATTGTATGTGCTGTATGTCTCATATAATGATCTATTACCCTTTGTGTTGACACATTATTAGGGCTACATATCCTATGTGCAACAGGACAACAAACCATTCATATAAGTGTGCATGCATACACAATGACAAGTACCAAAGGCAAGGCCCTCCCTCTTGGAGAAGGCTGCCTGGAGGGCATCATCGGTACAAGGGAAAGAGAGAGAAAATGTCGGAGAGGCCTATGAAACCATATGCTATGAGATGTGATGAAATAATTCAAGTGTGGGGCACAACAACAAAATAATCATTATTCCTCACAAGTTTGGGTGTGAATCTTTTTTCATCATTCCATGCAATCCAGTGTTACATTTAAAGCAAAGCCATGGTAAACCATAATGAAAAATTAAAACGAGAAAAGCAGGAAAATCAGAAACTTGAATACCTTGTTGAGAGATCCTTTAGGCACAATTCCAAGCTTAGAACCAAAACCAGCAGCAACGAACACCTGACGTAATATTTCTGTC
>CAIGRL010032717.1:0-11958 GCA_903798325.1 Fraxinus xanthoxyloides
AATTCCCAGGAAAATAATTTTTAGGAAAATCTTTTCCCTGGAAAACATTTTCTTTCCACCCATTTTCCACCCTTGCAATCAAACGGACCCTTAATGAAAAGACAGATCCTGCTTAGTTTGTAAAATCTCGTGCTTACCTGGGCACCACGAAGAACTGCTTCAGCACATTTCCGACTCACAACCACCTCTTTGGGAGGTTTGTCTGCTCTGTGCCCATAATCAATAGTGTGAGGTCCCGAACCTTTGACAAAAACTACATAGTCAAGACTAGGTATTTGGCACTTCTCAATGAAAAAATCTTGTACAAATTTATTTGGCAGAACAGTTTCTCTGGAGCCCAAAGTTGCCTTGGCAAGGTCATCAGAGTTATGGCAAACATTGGTTCCATCAGTAGAACCATTTTGTTGCCTCCTCTCCTGTAGAATAGCCAAAAGCTTCTCAATAATATCACCACTCGTGGACTTGAGCGTATTCACCCGTATACAAGAGTAAGAGGATGGGCGCCTAACAAAAGCATGAAGATTTAGACTAGATATTAAATGAACATTCAAGAATAGATAGATTTAAAGAGCTTAATATAATGATACTGCAAATAAAACAAAACTAATGGCATCCTAGGTTTTTAATTAATCATAGTGATCATGAACCCCAGGAACATCTATTACAAAATAGTTACCATATTAACCTTGAACAAGAAAATAAATTATCGGCTGAAACCAAGCTTCTCTCGAAAACAATAGAGTATGTTACGCCTCTTACTAAGAGGCTCCAGATCAGCACCTATGTGGCTGCCAGCTACATAGATAAGTAGGGTCCACATCCCACGTGTTTGTTACCGAACTGCAGAGGTGGCATGGTCCTTATCTACATTCACGAACAGATGCTCCAAGGTGATACACCCCAGAAGAAAGTAGGAGGGAATGGCGCTGTGGAGTACTATCGCATCACCTCATTCGCGTTAAATGGGGATCTTTTGTACAAAGATCTAGCCAAAATAAGATCCACCTGATTGATTGACATGATGTCTATACAGTAGACAACAAGAAGTCAAATCACAAAATCCACTCATTATGGGGCATTAAATACCCGCTAACCTATGGACTGACTGATTGAAGTTTAGGAGAGGACGCTTCGTACGGTAGATGAAACCACGTGTTCCTCCATCCAACGATCACAAATCCACCTCTTTCTCTATAAATGCACCACGAAACACCATTTGAAAGGCAAGGCAATTCTTCACTAAAATTTATTATCTTTGAATCAAGGACATTACTCCACCATAAGAGTGCTTGTGGCTACCTCCACCACCCCTGGAAAATTCCACGAGTATCTGACGGTTTACTATCGTGTGCAAGAATCTATGTATGTGGGGTGTTTACCTGTTGGCCAAGTAACCCTTACGAAAATTGCGGTCAACAAAGTATATATTAGCTTGCAGTTAAAAGGGAAAAAGAATCAATCCTCCTCAGAGTAATCTCCATCATAACATGGTTTCCAAAGCTGGAAAATAAACAAAACATCGAAGTTTTTACATCAAACTGAGAAAATGAGAAAAGCAAATACAACCCAGAATCAAGAATTGGGGCTAAATAATTTCTCTAAATTCCTCGGAATTAACTACAATGGCACCTTAACATTTTTCTTTTTACAAATGAATACGTTCATTGGCAATATAGAATTGAGCATGGGTTGGACTGTATTTACTATTCTAAGTTTGAGGACTAAATTCCAGGCTTCCAAATATTGATTTTGCAGTTTTTTCATCATTGGAATATGAAAGGGTAGTAGAATTAACTGCTCAAAAATCAATCTTTTAATCCAACAACATTTTCTTAATGTTCAGAAACTCCCAAAAACATAACGATAAAAAAACGTTAAAAGAAGAAATACGAACGTGAGAGCTGTGGAAATGCGATGAAAATGGTCAGCTCCATAAGCTTTAACAAAGTATTCCTCAACTTGGGGATTCCAACGCAAGATTGGGTTGTAACAATAGCGCTCCAATGGATCCATCTGCACACACAATCGAACTTAAAAATTACAGTATCACATATATAAACATAAATTGGAGCTTTAGAAGAAAGAGGGATGGAGTACCTGGAGGTAGAGGGGAGAGGTAGGTTTATGGGGGTTGGGAGTGAGCAAAGTTTTGCGGAGGGTTTTGAGAAAAACCCCTCCTTTCATTCAACGGGCAGGCGGGCGGGAGTGAAAGGGCGAAAATTAGTCAGGTTTTACGTGCGTTTTTTAGGAAAAAAAGTTTGAATTTATATGTAATACTTGAATTTATAATTAAAATGAGTTTAAGAAAAAAATAAATTAATTAATGGACGTCAAAATGGGAGCCAAATTGATTCCTGACCTTTGTAACCTGTGTGGCCAGCTTAGTCTATGGCCGGCCAAATTAGATATAGTGAATGAATTGAGATAGTATCTGTTGACCCTAAAAAATGAATTCCACAAATATCGGGCTCACTCTTGTCTCCTCAAGTACAGATCCAACGCATTTCTACCGGAATAGAATCAGTAATTTGACTGGAATGGACGTAGAGGCACTTTTCGGCAAGAGACCAAGATGTTCGGACCTCGACGGTATAATCACAGCGGTATTCGCGCTATCAACGAACACCCCAATCGATTACTTATATTAAGATCTCTCTTTTTGTAATGGAATATGTGAAAGGGTAGATATGACGTAGCATGATAATACAATCCTGATATATTTGCTATTGTGTTTGTCGAAAAAAATGTAAAGAACCAAGTATGTCAAATCTTATAAAAAGTTTCACAAGATGAATATATTTGGTGTCTTCTTAGCTGATCCCCCTTTTTCTATACACAGAGAAGCTATTTATAATAGTCTAGATGACGTAAACACCGTTGGATCAAATCCACGTGGCAGCATCTCTGAGTTCGAAGCCTCTTGTCAATGTCTATTCCATACAATTAATGTTTTACGGAGAGTTTGATGTCCTAGAGGTAGGCTGACATACGAACACTTCTTATCACATGTCTCATCAATCACTTCTAGAAGATCTCCAGATCCATAATGATGGGCAGCATCGAGTTCTGTTGGATCGGGGTCGGCCATTCTTGAAGATCCTTTGATGGTAGAGGGCTTCGGGTATCTTTGTTGAGCCTCTGCGCGGGGATTTGGGGGCTTTTGCTCTTCGGATTTAAGGAGCCTCCGTTATTAGGGCTGAAGGGACATCGGACAAACAATGCTTCGGCTCTTGAAGGAGTCTTGGATAACCACAGCTCTTATTGACTTTTGACCTTGTAACCTTCTCTGAAGACCTTCCAACTGGCTCTTCGTTACCTTAACTACTGGACGTGTGTGGCTGCTCACGTGGATATGTTGCCTACGTGGCAGCTGACGTGGAGTGCTGATCTGGAACCTCTAATTTTGGGAGGTAACAATAGTTCCCCAAGTCTATACATGATTATTCACGTAATGCATGGACTTTCGGGTGCTGGGTGATATTTTGAGGGGAAGAAGTTTTAACCTTCCGAGGGGGTCCACTTGTTGAAAGCCCATGTACGTTTCTGATGCCTGCAGGTATGATCTATTTGTTTATGAGGTTTTGCTCTCAGTGTCTAGGGTAAGTAACATAACCAAAGTTCATAACCAAAGTTGGGAGCGTTTGCCGCTGACAAAACAGCCTCGAATTGATATTTTACAAGGAGTTCATTACTTTTTTGAACAATCTTTGAGAAACACGAGGAGTCCTTAAAGATGGTTCCCCGATGATTTGATATTCCTGGTTGTTTCCAAGGTAAGGCAATCATGATGGTGCAATTCACAATACACGCCACAGCCGTCGCATTTAATGCTTAATCATGGCTGTCTTTTCTGCTTCCCGTTTATATTCTAGACGCGGGAGGGTGCGGCATCTGACACCTTAATCTGTTCCCTTGAATCCAAAGCGCTTAGGGTAATGGGTGGCTCTTATCTTAGTTTCTAGACGTACGGCTAGATAGTTTAAATCTTAATCCAATGGCTGGGTTGAATTGTTATGCCTATAGTAGGATATCGCCCTTAAGAAGAATCCTTTTCCTTCTACCTTCACGCGAGTATTGCCTACAAGCTTCGTCTTCTCCACAGTCTCTTCAAGTTTACAAGCTTCCTTCGCGTTCTCAAGTTTTTTTCCGTCTCTTTCTTTAGGATACATCTGTAAGTGTTGTGAATTTGCAGCGTTTTCCACGATAAGTTCTATTTACGTTTTAGGATCAATGGCATCTTTTTCTCTTCTGAAGATAACACGTGTGTTGATCGATTAATTGATGGGATGGGAGGTGAACTGGCTTGTACAACCGAACCTATTAAAATGGTTGAAGTTGGTAGCAGCGATGCCACTTTCGGGGAAGGGCTCGACAGTGGAGATGAGGGGATAGCCTGGGGGGCAGCCAAAGTTCTTTCGAATGCTAATCCGACCAAGCTAGCTGAACTTAGGGAGAAATATAGGATTCCCTATAGTATTGAACTTCTATCCCCTTCTCCAGATGTCTGAAGCAGGGGTGCGTTGCCATCCGTGAATATTTACTCAAGTCAGGACTTCGTCTTCCCATCCACCCTTTCTTCCGAGCCGTCCTCAGGTTATACGGATTGGCTCCCACCCAACTTTCTCCAAATGCCTGGGCCCAGTTAGTTGGGTCCTATATCCTTTGGAAACAAACTTCCCTGGGTGAGAATATGCCCTGTTATGCTTTTCAGACTGTCTTTCAACCTCGATCATTAGGGAAGGGAGATTTCAGGGGTTAGTATTCTGTGTGCCCCTGGGAGGCGCATGCTCCATTGGTAACGGGTCTCTCCATATCCATCAAAGGGTAGAAAGAGACATGGTTCTGGGTTTGGGGGAAGTGGTAGGAGTGTGAGGGTGACACTGTCCCTTTTGTAAAAGTTCCAACCTTTTACTCTGAGCCTAGTGAGTACAAATGAACCTCCTTTCTTTCAGTTATCTGCTGAATCTCCTTACTAACCCTGTGCTTGTCATTTTTCAGGGACCGTTGAGCGTTTTGAGCTTGAAGGAGTCATCTGGAGGTTTTATCTGACATCTATTGTCTGCCGTACTTGTTCGTCATTTCGATAACTTGATCACACCGCAGCGATTTTACGAAGATCTATCTCTCATGGCCTCCAAAGGTATGTATAACTTCTGTTTTTACGAAGCTTCATTCTCTCATATTTCCTATGCCCATCTGTTATTCTTTATTCAGATCTGATCTTACAAAGCTCTGTTTACAAAAAGCTTCCCGAAGAGGAAGGTCCCTACCCCTGATATGGCCACTATTTTGGCGGCCACCTTAACTGTTGGCCGTAAAGAGTAAAAGGAACGTTTGCTGGAAGAAGGCAGATAAAAAGGAAGCTTGAGAAGGTAAGCAAGGATGCTTCTCAGGAGGGGGTCGGCCTCTTCTTCCGGACCGGGGAAAGAAGATGTTAGTAGAGGGACAGAAGAAGAGATTTCGGATGCCGACCCCCAGCAAGATGGGTAGTTCCGGGGATGCTCCCCCTCCCCGTTCCGAAGTTTCTAGTGGGGAGAAGCTGTTAGGCAGTTCGATGATTGCTGCCACTGAGGTTCTGAAGAGGGCGTCCTCGGAGCCTAAGAAGGCCAGAGCCAATAGTGACTCCACTACTTCTGGAAGTTCCGTCGGGAAACCTGGCTTGGACAGCCGAACTGAAGAACTTGCATCTCAAGTCCTATCCCTTCTTCATCCCGAAGTCCAAACTACTATGACAACTTTTCACCGGTTCTGGACAAAAAAAGTGGAAATCCTTTGTTGAGACAAGCGATGCGGTGGATGTTGTGGCCACTACCTTGGCCCAAACCTCGAGGTCCTTTGGAATGATGATTGTGGTTGAGGCTCTTTTCTAATCCCTCCGTCAAAAGAATCGAGAATTTGCCATTATGACTTCCCGACTGAGGAGGCAGCCAAGAAGGCTTATGCCGAGGCCGAGGCAACTAAGAAAAAAGAGGCTGAGGGGGCAGCCAAATTGGCTTCTACTTGGTTGAGATCAAATCTCTGAAAAAAGGAGGTTCGTAACTCTCAAAGCGAGGTGGCTGCTTTGACAAAGAGGGTGGATACTTCTGACGCCCATCAGAAGCTCGCTGCCGAAGCCCTCGAGAAGGCCAACCAAGAAAACGTAGAGCTAAAGCGAAAGATGGAGGAGCTGACCTCCCGAGTGACTGGCCTTACTGAAGAAATAGAGATTGATCGCAGCGATGCTTAGCTTGCTAGTAGAAATGCTGAACAGAACTTTTTGGCCAACTTTCACCTCACCGAGAATTATCAACGATTTGGCTCGTATCCTCCTGTGTAAAAGTGATTGGAGGGATTGCTTTTCCATTCGGAGATTGATTCACTATGTAGTTGGCCATGACTGGGTCAACTGCTTCTCTAGCATAGTTCCTTTGGGAATTTTTGGAATCTCCCCCCACATGGGGTCCACTGATAATTGTATTAATCTCTCGGATATGTTCATGTTCGTTATTCGGTAGGGGACCTCGTCGTTGTCTCTGAACTTTTCTAGGTCTTTTTTTGTCATTTTCCCTTTCCCGTGGAGGGTTGTCCCTGCTGGGTCGACGTTGTTCATTGTTCAGGGGTTGTTTATTGCGGCATCACGACAATTTTCTGTTAGGTGTCCATAAGACTGGTGATAGGTGCAATACTGTGATGCTTCCCTACCTCGGCCCCTTGGCGAGTGCCTCTGGTTGGTTGGACGTTGGTCCGCTATAACACCGGGATTGACCTCCTCATAGGCCAGGGTTGGCACTGCATTGAGCGTTGCCGCAACAAGTTCTTGTCCATGATTCATTGGAGCTCGACTGTCCATCAAATGAAAGGTAGGACCTCTTCTCCTTTACATTTGTGGGGGTGGTAGACCTTCGCTGGCCCGATTCCTATGATCTTTTAATTCTTCATTGAGGATTTCTCATCTTATCATTTCTAACAAGGCGTCATAGGTAGTAGGATCCTTGTTTTGTATGTCTCTCCGAAAAAAGGGAGTTCATGTATAATCCTCCTCTAAGTGCAGTTAAGGCTTCTCTATCCATGACTTGTACGCAGTATGTCATCTCATCAGTGAAGATAAATTTTTTTAGAAATTCACCTTGTTGATGCCTCATATCTTGCAATCTTTGGATGGGTCTTCCCCCTTCCTTATTGGTTGCGAAGCGTTTTAAGAAAACTTTCTTGATTTCAGGCCAACTTCGGATGCTTCCCTCTGGTAGTCTGGTGTACCAAATTTCCGCACCTCCACTTAAGGTCAAGTGAAAGGCTCTACACTTCATGGCTGGTGTGGCCCCTTTCAGATTCATGTGGGTCTTATAATTGTTCATATGTTTTGCGGGATTACCCTTTCCATCATACTTTGGAATTTTAGGGAGTGTAAAATGGTTCAGCATGGGAGCATTTCTTATAACTTCTGAGAAAGGAGAATATTCATCATTTTCATCTTGATCACATGACCTTTGAGGCCCATCTGAATCCTCATCTTCCTTCTGACGATTTTGGGATTGTAATTGGGATATTCCTACTTTATTCCTAGCATGGTCTCGCCTTTCACGCCTATTTCTAGGGGGTCGGACCGAAGGCTCTTCACAATGTGTGGGCTGATCATCGTTTAGGTAAGGATCCTATTGCCTGTTCCTAGGCATTGGAGGCGAAGGATAAGCATGCCTATTTCTAGGTGCATGCGGTGATATCCTATCAAAAACACTTGCAGACCTCTGGGGCCTATCTTCTAGTTTGTAATTTGGAGAGAAACTGAATAGAGGTTCCGGTGGCATTTTTGCGGCATAATCGGTCGATGAATCTACATCAACCATTCTTTCCCAAGGAGCTTCCGTTCCACCATAACAACGCCTAGCTTCTTGACTCTGGACCTCATTTTTCCTCTGGTAAAATGCCGAAACCACGGTGAAGACATCTTCGGGGACAGTATGCTGAGGGGTCTGATAGCTTCCTCGCCCCTTGTATGTTTATTAGCATTTCCTGCATGGCCAGATTCTCCTAGGTGATATTTCTCATGTTGGCAGCCATAGCTGCCATCTCCCTAATGAGCATGGCTGCTACCATGCCTCCACCTCTAGAACTTCCCCTTCTTCGCATGGGAGGTCTTGGGTGGGGTGCTGGGATGACATGTGAAGGTTCCACTTCAGGGTTTTCCCTCGTTCTTCTAGGGGCATTTTCATAAGTGGAACTTATTTCTCGACTACTTAGTGAGTGAGCTTTTCCTCTTTCTCAAAGAGTGCCAAGTTCTTAGTCGTTCCTTTTTCAAGGATCATCCTTTTTCAAGGGCAAGAACCTTCTTTCACCAAGCTTTATAAACTTAGTCGGGCTTCTTACACATGTGTATTCGTGGTTAAATTTTGGAATTTCCCACAGACGGCGCCAATCTGTTCATCCTAAAAAATGAACTCAACAGATATCAGGCCCACTCTTACCACCTCAAGTACGGATGCAACGCATTTCTACCGGAATGGAATCGGTAATTTGACTGGAATGGATGCGGGAGGTACTTTTCGGCAAGAGATAAAGATGTTCGGACCTCGGTGGTATAATCACAGTGGTATTCGCGCTATCAACAAACACCCGATCGATTACTTATATTAAGATCTCTCTTTTGTAATGGAATATGTGGAAGAGTAAATATGACGTAGCATGATAATACGTTTGTATTAGAATCTTGATATATTTGCTATTGTGTTTGTCGAAAAAAATGTAAAGAACCAAGTATGTCAAATATTATAAAAAGTTTCACAAGCTGAATATATTTGGTATTTTCTTAGCCGATCCCCCTTTTTTCTATACATAGAGAAGCTATTTATAATAGTCTAGATGATGTGAAAATAGTTGGATCAAATCTATGTGGCAGCATCTCTGAGCTTGAAGCCTCTTGTCAATGTCTATTCTATACAATTAATGTTTGGCAGAGAGTTTGCTATACTAGAGGTAGGCTGGCATACTGACACTCCTTATCACATATCTCATCAATCACTTCTAGAAGATCTCCAGATCCATAATGATGGGAAGCATCAAGTTCTGTTGGATCAGGGTCAGCCTTTATTGAAGATCCTTTGATGGTAGAGGGCATTGGTTTATTTGTTGAGCCTTTGCGCGAGAATTTCGGGGCTTCTGCGCTTCGGATTTAAGGAGCCTCCATTATTAGGGCTGAAGGGACATCAGACAAACAATGCTTCGGCTCTTGAAGGAGCCTTGGATAACCACAACTCTTATTGACTTTTGACCTTGTAACTTTCTCTGAAGACCTTCCAACTAGCTCTTCATTGCCTTAACTACTGGATGTGTGTGGATGCTCACGTGGATATGTTGCCGACGTGGCAGCTGACATGGAGTGCTGATCTGGAACCTCTAATTTTAAAGGGTAACAATATCTACTTGTTGACTAACGATCATGCCTTTTTTTATATAGAATCGGGCCAAGCAGTGCCGGCTCACAAACCCTTGCGATTTCATACCGCTTGATGCTTCCAAAAATCACTTACGCATTCTCAAACATGACGACTAGGAGTAAGCACGAACATAATCCTCAATACCTAAAATAAAGGTATCGAGGTGTGTCATCTTCATCCATCCGATACTTAAATTAGCAAAAAAGGAAAATATATGTGTGAGGCTATGAACTGAATCAATGTAAAAATGTATCTGAATAATAAATAAGTGTTTGGTATCCATAGATCTAGGAAATGCAATCCTAATAAGATTGGATCATTTGAGTGCCTTATCTGTTTAAGAGTATTGTGTCATAATTAAGCATTATAAGTTGATTAACATTGTAGGATTGCATTAGCAGAGTCCTTCCACGATAAAAAGGGAGGAATGGAGATAACAGTGAGCGGGGAATGCATGACGGGAGACAAACCTCGACAATGACAATGTTTAAGGATGGGAAAAATATTGAGTTTTTTGTTTTATTATTCATATATGATTGTGTGCTTACTACTCTATTATATGTGAGAAAAAGAATATTCAAATATTCAAAAGTTTTTTCATATTTATTGCTTGTTTGTGTGGGTTAGGTACTTCTGCCGACAATGATGAATATAATTAAAATTATGTGTTGATTTATAATTGTGACTACGTTACATAATTAGATCAGTTTTGCTACATTCACTTCAAATTTGACATCAAGTTTGACATTTTGTGAGTGACCGCTTTTTATACAATGATTTTAACAATTTTTAAAATCAATGACAAGATTTCATCCACATTAGAGGAATGTTATTCACAATGTAAATCAAGAATGCACAACTAGCATAATTGTAATTAAATTAATTAATTTTTATCCATGTAAACTTTGATACTGTTTGTGCCATGAATTAAGTTTAGCATGGTGAAGGAATGAGTTGATTCATGTGCTTGATAGGTTGATATAGTTGAACTTCGATACTAAACCAAAGATCACTATATTATGCATCCTTAAAACAAATTTTAGCATAGTTTTGGGATAATAGAAATGTTGCATGATTGATATAAATTGGAATTCCGTGTCCATAAATTGTTGTGTGGGTTATTTAAGACCAATGAGATGAAAATGAAGTGAAACTTTTAAGTTAGAATTCAATTTTTTAGAATGGGTGTTCAATAAGGAGCGTTGAAATAATCATTGCATAAAAACAAAAAAAAAGATCCCATTTTGTGAAGTTACCCTAAATATCTCAATGAGGACAATAATTGAAAATCCCAAAAAGATACTCAAAAGGGATCAAGCTTGTACATAATACAGAATACGCACAACAAACTTAAAAAAACTGGTATAGGAGATAGAGGACGCACAACACGCCTTAATTAAACCTCAAACACTTATTCGAGAGAGTTAAAAATTTTTGTAAGTAATTATTGGCACAGCCGATTTTTGGAGGTTGAAGCAATAATTTTTTTTTGAAGAATCCTTATTTGTTGAAATATTGACTTGCAATTAGTGAAATTCATCTAAACTATGTAAAAATTTAACCTTATATTAAACATTGGGAAAATAGTTTTAAAAAAATAAGTTTAAGGGTGTCTGAATTTTATGAATGAAGAGATCTCACTTAATTCTTCACACACTTCGCATTACGCCTCACCACCGAGGCTCAAGTCAAAACCCCACATAGTAATCCAAGTGGAAAGAAAAGTCAACAAAAAGTCAACTGATAAAAGTGAAGAAATCAAATGAATGGTTGAAGCTATTGTGCCGAAACACTGCCTAAATGGCCAAAGCGCGTAAATTCAAAGCATTTTTCATTAAGACGAAGTGCTACCTAAAGAAAGTGAGAGAAAGAAGACGAAGCTCTTCACATAGAAGACAGATACAAAGCTTCCTCCAACCGAGGCCTTAGTTCATTCGAAACTCTTGAAGCTGAAGCTGTCTCTTACAACAATATTTAGGAATGATTAATGTAGCATTTGTAATAAAGAATGTCAGGGTGTCATCTTAATGTATAGGACGACTAACCCGTTGTCAATGTATTTATTGTATGAAAAATAGTGATGTGAAGTCTTAGTAAAAAAGATAAGGTTACGTGGTTTTGATTCAACGGACACCATGTCGACCAAAACACCATAAATAAGAAGTCTTTGTAAAGAAAAATAGGACTTTTACGATATTGGAAATTCTAAAAAGAAATACAAAACGACTTTGAGCACAGTTTTCTAACACGTACATTTAAGAGGAAAAATTCCCCATATATCATCTTGCTTATTGCGTATTCATTGGTTTGATCTTTAGCTAATAATCATGGGCATTTGATTGATGATTGTTGTTAGTGCAATCATATTTGTTTCACCAGCCGATGCTCGAACACTTGTGTCTCACGTCGTGAAGCATCTCCCGCATTCACGTTTCCCTCATTTCCTTTCGGTACTTTGATCAAAACGCGTCAACATTTTCTTGAGTGGGCCCGACATCTGTTGTCCATGTTAGCGTCACATTTTTAGGGTCAACAGATTGGCACCGTC
>CAIGRL010032775.1:0-10680 GCA_903798325.1 Fraxinus xanthoxyloides
TCCCTAAAAAGGTGAAAAATTTGGAAAGTTGAAAAATATTTTTCCAAAAAAAAAATTTTACCTATCAAACGCTACAAAAGTTGAAAATTCTACGTATCAAACGGAGGCTAATTTCTAATCCTTATCTCCTCCTGTCAATGTTTATGGTGAAAATAGCATTCCATGTGCCACAAAACTTCTAAAAAAGTTAGAGAGATGTTATGCGTGCAGAAATAATACAGTCAGAATTTTTTGAAATAACGAACACTTAGCGATTTTCTATTGGAAGATGGCAAAAAGGAAAAGAAACAGTTCTAGCAGCAAGCAATTCCCCTTGCTGAAAAAATTGCCCATCAAGATTGAAATCATGCATTACCTTAGGCACATGCCAATTTGCAACACTTTTATACTAAAAAGCAAAAGTTTTATAAGAAAAATATGACAGCTAACTTTTTCCCTTTATTCAAAAACGAAGAAATCACTAATTTCATCGTTGAAATTTCAAATAAAAAATAAAAAATGATTTTAGCTTTTGTTGATGCTACAACCGGCGTACAATTTGTGAACAATTCTAAAGTATTCAACAAATGGGTAAATGAGTGGTTTGATGTGCTCGATGCAGATAGAAATGGAGTACTTTCACACGATGAACTCCAGAACCGATTAGGCAAACTTTCCTCGGGAATTCGAACCGCAAACCGTAGAAGAGATCAAAAACTCGTGTTAAGTTTTGTTTGAAAATTTTGACTTAATAAGAGCGGCACGATAAATCAAGACGAATTTATGGTATCAATGAAGGAGATCATGTTGGCCAGGGCTAGTGGCATTGAGAATTTGCCAATTTTAATTATGAGGCCGTCGAACATACTTCACCCTCGAAGTGGAAAAAAAAAAATGCATAGGCATTTTTAGCCTTGTTCGATTTTGATTAGTTGAGAATTATTATTTTTTTCTACTTTCATTTTTCCTCCATATTCTAAAAATAAATAAAAAAATCTCATTTCTCACGTTTTCTCATCAATTTCTCTTATTTTGAAGTTTTAACCACACGTTGATAAAAAAAAAAAATGGAGAGATTTCTTATTTTCATTTCTTTCGTTTGTATTTATTTTCCCAATAATTGTAGTCAAAAGAGGTTTTAGGGGTTTTTTATTGTAGGATTTTAAGAAAATTGTCAATCTAACGTAGTTTTATAACATAAATACATAATTCTAAATCAATTTGTTCATTAATACAATGTTTATTATTAAGTATTCATGTCATATTCGATTAAATTGGATGGTAAGCAAGCCTTTAATTTCTTTTTATCTTTCTATTTTATTAAACAACCGAAATTGTCACCCTTTTATTGATTCTTTTGAACAACTCTTTGAACTTAGGCCCTGTTTGATTCAAGAATATTTTTCATAGAAGATGGGAATTAAATTTCATTTACATCCTTTTGCATGTTTGATTGACTAAATTTTCAATGAAATCGATTTTCCACATTTTCTTGATTTTTGAGAAAAAAAAACTTTTCCTATGAGTTTGGTGGGAAAAGCTTTTCTAGGCAACTTATTTTTTTAATTTTTTTTTTAGAAAAATTGGCAATGAAAACAAATTCTATCCCCCAATCGTAACAAATCATATCCTTTTAATGGACAATTTTCATGGAAAACAAAGTCAAACGAACACCAAAAGATTCAAAATTTCAATATTTTTCAGGTGAAATTATACCGATCAAACACAATTAATTGACAATTTCCAGCAAAATAAGTTTCAGACAATTCAATTCCCTGAAATTTATTTTCTTTTCACTCAATTTCATTCTTGTAATAAAACGGACCCTTAAACAATATGACAGCTCCCCTAACTAATGATATATACATGAACCCGGGTTAGCAGGTAGTGCACGCCAATGCTTCTTAACAGCTTCCCTCTCGTCGACTTTGAATTTTAACATCCAATATGTCAAATTTTCCATCCCTCTTAATTTTTTTTTCCCACTTTTCTGTCTCTTCCTTCGTCTTTTCTCTCTTTTCACCGACATTCATACCTGCAGTTTCACATCATAATTACTTTTCATGCACTACAAGTTGATTTATTTGATTCCTCTCAACTTTAGGTGAATAATTGATTGTGTAATGTCATTATCATGACAGTTGCTATTAAATGTGGATAGATAATTAATCCCTTTGGACAGACTCGACGTGAATGGATAACAAAGAAGAGTGTATTTGGTAATAATCTATGGTGCACTTGAGAAAAAAATAATAATATCTTTTTCAATCTTAACATTATTCAGTGTAACATATCAAACACATAATTATTGCGAGTCTCATTTTTATTTATTTATTATTATTTTTTTTTTTTTGGTGGATCGGGAACGCGAGTCTCATTTTACATTGGTCTGATTTGGATTTCCCTTTCATGCTTGGATCCTGCACATCCATTTGATTGGGTGAAAAAGACATTTTTGGAGAGATCTAACCCCGAAAAGAAGTGAACGAGAGACCTGAAATCATGCAGTTAACCATCTTGACATAATTGATGCAGATGTGGAAAGTCTAGGAAGGAATGAGTTATACTTCCATTATTATTCTGTTTAGAAAGCTTGACAGAAGCACAATGCAAGATTTCTTGCTGATTTTTTTCCGAAGCTGCAGTGTTGAGAAGTTGAATTTTTTTGTACTCTTCTGTGGTACATCAAAGCCTCCTGATATTTTAGCAGACGTGGCAACCGCGACCGCGGCCTCATTTGTAGCATCGAAGGGATCAAATGGTGGTTCATTCTCTGGTAAGGATGGTGATAATTCAAGATTCATTAACAAACGGCAGGAACAGCTGCGGAAATGGACCTGTTTGATGTCATTCTAGTAGTATCCACCTATTTGCAAGAATTGAAATTCTCTCTCTTACATGTAAAATCACCTTTGTCCCTTACATTTTTTCTTCTTTTCTTGACATTAAGTTATACTGTAAGAGATGAACTTCAATCGATTCAGAATACTATACTTTTTCATATCTTGCTGCCAAGAATTTTATGTATAATGTCTAGAATTAAAATTTAGCTTACGGGCTGGCTCTAGAATTAAAATTTAGCTTACGTGCCTACATACGTGGACCCCAGCCCCGAAAGTTGACACACAAGGTCAAATGGTGCAGAACTCTCTTACAAAAGGTATATGTGAAATGTGCAACAGATAAGGCTTCTTGGGCAGAGTCTGTATTAACTGGGCTGTAAAGGACGTGGCACTCCATAATTTATGAGATGATAAAAATATCCTTTCATTGTCTGTAGAATTTCTATTATTACAACACAGTTAAATAAACAATACATGACCTATTTTATGTTGATCATATCTACATGTAAAACAACCACCTCGACTTTGAACTATACAATGGTGCAGCTGGGTTTTCTTTCATCTGTACAACAAAGAAAAGAAGAAGAAAATAGCAGAGAAAATGTGAATTTTTTATAAAAATGCATCCGTGATGAACTTACAGTGGAACATTGCAATTGTACGGATCTTTATTCTCGGATCCTTGAAAATCCGAGCACTGTTTTTGAACATTGTATTTCAGACTATCAATTTCAGCTCACTTGTCCAAAACTTGACTAGGGGAAGAATATCCCATTAACCGATGAAGTGGAGAATTTGATGGTTCTCGCAGTTCTTCAATTTCAGAGGATGCTTTTTTCCACTTAGCCATCTTCGGTGAAGCTCCGGCTGGTTTAGAGGTTTCTGCCAAACTTTCATTCTTGTTCCCACGTTCCCTCAATACAGACTTCATTTTTGTATCTTCCATGGGCTCAAAAGAACTGCCAGATGACATCTTTCTGTTGTAAGCATTCCACTCAAGGCGGTCAACTGAAGGTGTAAGAAATGAAGCCTCCCCTTCTGTTGAGCAGCTTCTACAGAAAGACAGCCCATAGTCGTCAGAACATGACACGGGTTCAGCATGTGAACAAGAATTAGCATGGAATGTAGGTACTGGATTTCTATGACTGATAGCATCACTATAATCATCAGCTTCACTGGGCGGCGGAGCTGAAGCTTCTGGAAGGTATGGAACTATGTGCATTCTTTCCAAGAGTGAGAATTTCAGAACCTTCCCACACGCGTTGCACCTCAGCTGATGATATTTTTTCTTGAAGAGGAGAAAGTTTGAAGGAAGCTGCAACAGTTCCGAGCAATGATAACAAGAAACAAGTGGGGCTCCACCAGATATTGGCCGGAGATGTCTCTTCATTATGTGATGCTTTTCCCGTGAATATAACCTTGTCATCTCTCTGTCTTTATGCCTCCGGTCATCAGACATTGTCTCACGTCCCCATAAAGATTGCTCAGAGCTCGTGTAATGCTGGGGACTGGGGGAACTAGAGGCAAGGACATTACAGCAGTTATGACCAGAGTGGACCATGCAGTGACAATTGTTACAGAACATGGAATGTGAAGGTAACTGAGCCGAGCGGTGCCAGTCTTGCGGACAACAATGCAAACATGAGCAGTTAGCATGGTGTCTGTAGTGAGCAGACTCCCCTGAAAAAGCCATTCTCAAGTCCTTGCGTCGTTGGGGCCAACCTTTCAACGGACCATGTCTGACAGGATATGTGGGATGGCTCAAATCTGCATACACCTCCCTTTCTGGTGCTAAATGTTCATAGTACAAGGGAGTTAACTTTTCCTCCACAATACCAGCAGGAAACCTTCCATTTGCCGTTAGTTTTGAAAATTGCATCCTG
Organism: Fraxinus xanthoxyloides; assembly: GCA_903798325.1. Lineage (NCBI taxonomy): Eukaryota > Viridiplantae > Streptophyta > Magnoliopsida > Lamiales > Oleaceae > Fraxinus > Fraxinus xanthoxyloides. The sequence goes on from CAIGRL010032775.1 coordinate 4,706, forward strand.
TTGAGCTGATCTTTCAGTTCAAACACCGTTCTCAACAAGTCCACCTTGTCTGGTTCAGAGTATGCAGGCCTATCTGATGACAGGTAAGCTTGATGATTTTGGAGCAAACTTTGATGATAACTCGATGGGCTTCCATTTCCGTGGCCAGCTTGGAAATCTCTAGAAGTGAATGCCAATCTAGGTGCTGCTGTTTCTTTGTCCAATCTCGTCCTATTACCACTCTTGTGGCCACGTCTTCTGGTTTCAGGTAAATCAACTTGGTGCCAACTGCTGCTGCCTTCCATGGCATGATATTGCTTTCCCTGTAAGAAGGACGAGGAACTGCCTGCCCAATATTGCATCTCTGACTCACTACTGCTCATGTTAATCTTATTTAATCCATCCTTTTTGTGCAATTCAGCAGTGCTGGTGGAGACTTTATCCTTGAACTTTCTTCTAGGGGGGTGTGAAACATGGTTGGGAACTTGATCATCGGTTCCATCATAAGAAGATATGCTACCCTCATAAGCGTAGTAACTTTTGGTTGTTGGAGATTTAGACATATCTACATGTTTAACATCGTGCTTAGAACTAGGGTCAACGGTGGGTAAACTAGTATCTACTGAGCTCAATCTACCAAAACTCTGTGTATCTTCTCTATGAGAATGCTCCAGCTCCTCAGCATCGGGAGACGAGTGATTAAGAGATGTATTGTTCTTATTAGGGCTGCCTTGAGCAGCTAAAGAATCTCCTGTATCTGCATTCACATGATTTTCTGTGCTTGAGCTTCTGATGAGAGGAAAATTCTTGATATCCTTGTCTACTTCAGCCGTGCCTCCAGCTGAAGGTGATGATTTTCCATTTGCAGGCGAAGCAATCTCAAAGGGTGAAGAATGTTGACTATTATTATTATCCATTTCTTCGTGAAGCCACCCATTCAGACCCTTTTCATTATCTTCTGGCGAAAGATGATTACTTTCATCCCCTTCTCTGTGTTCTCTACCATCTGGAGGCAACTTATTCTTATGTTGATCATGCTCAGATAAAGACCGAACTTCATCAAGGAATTTGTCATCTGCACACAATTCTGTTTGAGAATCGTCACGTTCCCTTTGTTCTCTACCATCTGGAAGCAAATTATTCTTCTGTCGATCATGCTCAGATAAAGACCGAACTTCATCAAGGAAGTTGTCATCTGCACACAATTTTGTTTGAGAATCTTCAAATTCCCTTTGTTCTCTACCATCCGGAGGCAACTTATTCTTCTGTCGATCATGCTTGGATAAAGACCAAACTTCATCGAGGAAGTTGTCATCTGCACACAATTCTGTCTGAGAATCTCCACATTCCCTTTGATCCCTTCCAGTGCATTGGTCCGATGGATTCTTTTCACCTGATTTCACATGTTTTCTGACTGTTGGGGTTGAAACATGGGCCTCCTGACTAGTAAATTCAGCAGAGGGATTTCTGCCTGCAACTCTTTCCGCATTCGAATCCTGAATTTCACTTTCACATCTTTTAGAATTTTGTCCGAAAGGGCATTTGCCTTCTTCATCCTGTTTCAACTGTTCTGTGACTTCCACGGATACAACTTTAGTCTCGCAATCGCTAACCTCGTGTGTTCTAGAAAGCTCATCAGAGAAACTCCAATCTTCGCATTGCTTTCCATTGTAGTGCGTAAAACTATTTAGTCCCTTTCTACTATTTTTTGGTGAAAGAAGTGTACTTTCGTCTGCTTCAGTATGTTCACCATCTGAAGGCAACCCATTCTTCAGATGATCATGCTCTGGTGAAAGAAGTGTACTTTCGTCTGCTTCGCTATGTTCACCATCTGAAGGCAACCCATTCTTCGGATGATCTGTTTGAGAATCTCCATGTTCCTTTTGATCCCTTCCAGTGCATTGCTCCGATGGATTCTTGTCATCTGATTCCACTAGTTCTGTTATTTCTGCGGTTGAAACATAGGCCTCATGACAGGTACATTCACTTGAACTCAGAAATTCAGCAGAAGAGCTTCTTTCTGCGAGCCTTTCCCCATTGCAATCCTGAAATTCACTTTCAAGTCTTCTGGCATTTTGACCTAGAGGAAATTTGACTTCTTTATCCTGTTTCAACTGCTCAATTACTACTTTGGACAAATCTTTATTCTCATTACCACTAACCTCAAGCAAGCTAGAAAGCTCACTAGAGGCACTTGTATCTTCACATTGATCCCCATTGTTGTCCCCAGATTTACCTTGCTCTCCTGGTTTATCTCCATCTGGCGAAGATTGTCCACCCGATGGTATTAAATCTAGATTTGAGCTGCTCACTTCATTCTCCTTCACANGCCTCATGACAGGTACATTCACTTGAACTCAGAAATTCAGCAGAAGAGCTTCTTTCTGCGAGCCTTTCCCCATTGCAATCCTGAAATTCACTTTCAAGTCTTCTGGCATTTTGACCTAGAGGAAATTTGACTTCTTTATCCTGTTTCAACTGCTCAATTACTACTTTGGACAAATCTTTATTCTCATTACCACTAACCTCAAGCAAGCTAGAAAGCTCACTAGAGGCACTTGTATCTTCACATTGATCCCCATTGTTGTCCCCAGATTTACCTTGCTCTCCTGGTTTATCTCCATCTGGCGAAGATTGTCCACCCGATGGTATTAAATCTAGATTTGAGCTGCTCACTTCATTCTCCTTCACAGTACTATCCGGCTCACTTTCCAAAACTCGGTTTGTTTCTTGCAAGTGTACTCCATCGTGGTTGGCGCCATTTCTCCAAGTTTTAGCTGAATTTAAAAGGGTAAAATATAAGAAAAACAATTGACTTCTGCATATGTGAAGTGTCTCTATCATAATGTAGAACATATTCAAACACATCCACTATCTCACAATATGTCATAACACAAATAAGAGATTAACTACAAATTAAAGTAAAAAAGGGAGGTACTACTAGGTAAGTAAGTTTGGAAGAGGACAGTACATATGAGAAATGTGCCACATCCTCCACACTTGTATGAAGGAAGCTCGGCCAACTCTGTCAGAACCTCTCGGCATCTAGGACATCTAACCAGTCGAACTTTTGTGCTTATTGGAGTAGTCATTCGCACCCCGTTACTTGACTTGAATTATGCCGTAGTATAGCTCAAACAGCCAAAATCTGGTTAAAAAAAACCATGAAACATCAACATTGAATATGAAAGCTTCCATTACAAACGATTTTGATATTTATCTAGACGTGCAGGGGATAAATAATGAATGCAGTGAAAAATAGCAAGATGACAAGCACTGCTGATTATATCGCTAAAGATAGATAGTTTGGAGTAAATTAAGCAGATGGGGAATATCATGATAACATATGAAGTTACATTCACAAACATGACTATAAGATAGAAAATTACAGAAGCATAAAGCTCTTAAATGATATGAAGTGGAGAAAAAAAGGGAACGGCAGTAAAGAAGAGGCCAGCATTTGGATCAGACAAGACAATTATGTGTCCTATCCATCTCAGGGGGCATGAAGGACACGTGAAAAGACACAAATACTAGGATTAACTGAACACCAATTATTGTAAAATACCAAAACCTAAAACCTTGAATGATCTACCCTTAAGTAAACCTAATAATGGAGTAAGTGACAAAATTATTCCAACTTATTCCTCTCCAACGGATAGAGGAGTAGTAATAGCAGAAATTGAACAGACATGATCTTGGAATTACAAAATTGAAAAAGGAGACATGATGATATAATTGCTTGTAATGTCAAAAAAGACTAGAACACGAGAATGGTACAATAAATAAAGACAACCTAAACAATCAACTTGTGTCAGAACTAACAAGAAAAACTTAATTATACTTTATTAACTTTTAAAGAGATTGAATGCATTTCACTTTCTGATATCTATCAAATTGAAGTCCATAACTCGGGTCATGTCCAGAAGACTATAAATTTCACCATCTTTTCACATTTACATTGAAATCAAACAATTCCATCAAATCTTTAAGCCATTTTCACCCAAACAAGGAATAGAGAATATGAAGTAGAAACTCAATGAATTTTATGAGAACCCGACTCAGTAAACATACATCAGATGAAACCCATTAAACTGGTTAAGAATTGAAAGTACATACCTTTGTTGCATACGACAGCAGCCAGCAATTCGAACCCTCTACAATTCCATTTATATGTGTATATATAGAGAGAGAAACTGGCAATTTAAAGCAACCCAATAAGAAATCTTCCAAGTAATTACCCTTTCACCATTCAATCTTCTTCCTGGTATTTACACCTCTCTCTCTCTCTCTCTCTCTCTCTAAATCGCACAAAACATGAAGTCTTGTTCCGTGTTAAAGAGACTTGTATATCCCAAAAGTCTAAAATTTGAGTCTCTCTCTCTCTCTCAAAACACACACACAGACACACAATGTAACTTTACAGACACCGAGTGGGGTAGAGGGCGTTAAAGTCGGCGCGTTGATTAGTTGAGGAGCGAGAGAGGAATGACGTGTGTAACTGTTCAAAGTCATGCTATACGCACTTCCACGACCTGTGTTAAATTTCTTTGACAGTGAAATTACATATTTACCCCTACTTGTGGTTCTTATTGCCAAAAATGATTATGCAATTTTTATTTTTGGGAGAAAAAAAAATGTAAGCTAGTTTGGCCGAAATTTTGTCCATTTTCTTGCTTCTTAACACGATGTATTAAAATATAAATTTAATTCTTTTTTGGAAAGATAATACTTTTTTTTCTCTCTAAAATCAATTATTCAAGTGATTGCTCTTTAACCTATGATTTCACGAAAAATACTTTAATAAGTACATTTGATATAATGGCAAGATTGGAGCATAGCTACAACCATAAGTCTTTCTTCAATTGTTCATGTCGTGTTTCTCGACAAATTATAGATCACTGCTTGGTTACTAGAAATAAGGAACTTGTAGAATAATAATATTTGAGGAAAATAGGGGAGGCACGTGTTACGAATTGACAAGAATAATTCGTCTAAGTCGTTGATACAACAAATTGAATTGATTTAGAGTAAATATTTACCTTCGGAGCAGTATGGCCTCTTATATTATTTTTTTCAAGAAGTCGTTGAAAAAGTTTTGTACAATTACTATTTATAGCACACATTTAGTTTACAAAAAACGAATATTCATATCGGATAACAAAATTCTCCAAGTTGAATGTAACAAAATGATATTAAATTTTATATTTACGAAATAAATTTATTTTTCGATTTTAAAATCAAAACGATGTTTTGATAATATACTTTACCATGTATTCATGGATATTATGTTTATTTGTTTCAACAATTTATTCAAGAAAATCTCGTCAAATATCTTAATCAAATATATACAATTGATATTATCCACTTCAACATCTCATGTTTAATATTTTTTTAATACAATTTTAAGTAAATAACAGAGAATTCAATTCAAAAATAATACATAAATACTAGAGGAAAAAGAAAAATAGTAAAAGAAGAGAAGTGTACGCGTACAGGGCCGTATGGTCTTTTTCAGTTGAAGAACAAAGTCAAACCTATCGAATGGCGTTAAAACTCGGCGTGGACTGACTGGCGTTGACTAGTGACCTTTAACTCAATGATGATCGGCTCGGCGGGGCCAACGAATTAAATGGAGAAGCCGACCAAGCCAGAAACAGTTGGTTTGGCTAATCAATTATTGATATATGGACGCAATGCTTCCGTCATCATGACTTTTTAATCAGAAAATGGCAAAATTAATATTTTGAATTAGTGATGTAATAAATGAAATGTTGTGCACAGGGCCGGATCCGACACTTGGCCAGCCCCAGCGGCCGCTCGTGCTCGATCAGTCAGAGCAATTTTTTTTTTTTTGACAATTGATAAACTTTTAAAGTTATATTACTGGAATTCATTTCCTTTTCAAATATACTCTGTAACTCAGTTGGTAAGATGTCGCGTTTATACGTTTTAGGTCTCAAGTTCGAATCTCTTCCAACCTATTTGTTTGAAAA
>CAIGRL010032782.1:0-12662 GCA_903798325.1 Fraxinus xanthoxyloides
ATAGTCTCAATATAATGTGATTGAGACAATGACAATTCATTGTGCATCTTAAAAATTTTAATCCCTAATTTGACGTCTGTAACTCCCATATCTTTCATGTCAAAATGTTTCGTTAACATTTTCTTCGTCGAGGAAATGACATTCAAGATATTTCCCATTATTAGCACATTGTCAACCTATAGGCAAACGATCACATATTCGTTAGGTGTGGTTTTAACATAGCACATTTGTCACATTCGTTGATCTTGAAATTATTTAACATCATAGTTCTATCAAAATTCTCTTACCAATGCTTCAGTGCTTGCTTTAATCCATAAAGCGACTTTACAAGCTTACACACTTTCTTCTTGTTTTTCTGAACAACAAACCCTTCCAATTGTTCCATATATATTTCTTCTTCTAATTCATCATTTAGAAATGAAGTATTCACATCCATTTGATGTATTTTTATATTATACAATGTCACAATTGCAATTAAGACACGTATAGATGTGATCCTTGTTACAGGTGAATATGTAAGAAATTTAGACCTTCTTATGTCTATACCCCTTGGCTACTAGTCTAGTCTTGTATTTATCAATTGATTCATCCAATTTCAATTTCTTTTTGAAAATCCATTTGCAGCTTAACGCTTTGTTTCCCGGAGGAAGATCAACCAACTCCCAATTGTGGTTGTTCATGATGGATTCAATTTCATAATTAATTGCTTCTTTCCAAAAATGAGTTTAAGGAGTGGACGTTACTTCATTAATGTTATAGGATCATTTTCTAGTATATATGTTAGAAAAGGTTGTTCATGATGGATTCAATTTAACTATTTACTTTTTCTTCTTCCATAAATGCACTTTGGGTAAAGACATTGCTTCATCAAATGTCCTAGAATTATTTTCTAACAAATGTGTTACGAATTCTGGACCAAACGTCTTATGAATTTGTTGTCTCTTACTACGCCTTGACTCTTCATTTGTTTAAAGACTTCCATAATCTTTTTCATCATAAGTTCGTATGTGTGAACTTGTTTCCTTTTTCCTAGAAGGAAATATATTTTCGAAGAAAGTAGCATTCCTTGATTCAATGATTGTACCTTCGTGTACATCAAGTAATTCAGATTTATGCACCAAAAATCGATATGCACTACTATTAGTAGCATATCCGATAAAGACACAATCAATTGTCTTAGTTCCAATCATCACTACTTAGGCTTAGGTTTTGTACCTTCGCTAAACATCCCCACACTTTAAGGTATATATAGGAAGGTTTCCACCTTTTCATAACTCATAAAGAGACTCAACCTTATCTTTGTGTGGTATTTTATTTAGGATAAGATTAGTCAAAAGAGTAGTTTCCCCTCATAAGTTTTGAGGTAAGTTTGAACTAATCAACAAGACATTCATCATTTTCTTAAGGGTTCGATTCTTTCGTTCCGCAACCCCGTTAGATTGAGGTGAATATGGAACAGTAGTTTGGTGAACAATTCCTTGTTCTGCACAAAACTCGTCAAATGGTACAACATACTCTCCACCTCTATCACTACGAATCATTTTTATTCACTTTCCAAGTTGATTTTCAACTTTAAGCACTTTCAATACTTCATCGTTACTTCTCAATAAGTATATATAACAGTATCTTATACAATCGTCTATGAACGTGATGAAGTTTGTATGAACTTTAAGTTACAAATATCCTTGTGAATAAGTACCAAAGGTATTGTGGTTCGTTCAACTGAATGAAATGGTATTTTGGCCAATTTTGCCTCTACACATATTTCGCATTTTCTATTATTGAAATGCATACTTAGAAGTAAATTCCCATTCATCGATTTTTGTATTGAATTGAAGTTTACATGTCCTAATATATGATGGCATAAATTGGACTACTTAAGAATATTAGTGGAAGAAGACGTTTTATTCATTGAATTATTCGGTACAAGAGTAAGGACAATCATTTTGAATATTCCATCTTTTACATAGCCTTTGCATACATACATGTCATTCTTGATAAGTATAAACTTATCCGATACAAAGACTAATTTAAAGTCATTCTTGCTTAATAAAGAACCCGAAACTAAGTTCTTGTGAATATCCGGCACATGAAAAACATTGTTGAGGCTAAATTCCTTCCCCGATATCATCTTCAATATCACTTTACCTTGTCCTTCAACCTTTGAAGTCGAGGAGTTCCTTATGAACAAATTTCTCCCTTAGTTGGAGTATAAGAAGTGAACATTCTTCTATCGGCACATATGTGATGAGTAACATCCGTATCAACCCACCATTCCATGGGGTTTCCAACGTTGTTGCATTCGGATACAAACGTCGACAAATTCATATCCGACATACCATTTGATATGGCATCAGATTCAGTGATATTCATTTGGGCTTGCTTCCTCGATTTGCGACAATCAACAGAACGATGTCCAGCCTTTCCACAATTGTAGCAATTACCCTTAAACTTCTTTATGTTCTTTCTTGAAGACTCAACAAAATGCTTCCTCTTTTTGCTTTTGTCGTTGGATTCCACCACATTGTCTTTGCTTGTAGTATGTTGTTTTCAACACGCTTGTCCGAATTACGATTGTCTTCTTCAATTCTCAATTGGACCACAAGTTCTTCAATGTTCATCTCTTTGAACTTGTGTTTGAGATAGTTCTTAAAGTCTCTCCACATAGGCGAAAGTTTCTCAATGATTGCAACCACTTAAAATGATTTACTTAAATGCATATTCTCCGCATAAATATCATGTAGGATGACCTGCAACTCTTGTACTTTACTGATGATGGTCTTAGAACCTATCATTTTGTAGTCCAAGAATTTTCTCACAATGAACTTTTTAGTTCCGACATCTTCAATCTTATATTTCTTTTCTAAGGACTCTCATAGTTCATTTGCAGATTTCTTAGAACTATAAACGTTGTACAATGAGTTTTCCAATCCATTCAAAATGTAATTCTTGCATAGAAAATTTAAATGTTTCTATGAATCTAGAACAATTAATGATGCCCTATTGTTTTTCCCTTCTTGTACAGCGGGAGCATCTTCATTCAAGACTTTTGCTTAGTTGAGGGTCGTGAAATAAAACAACATTTTATGTTACTATTTCTTAAAATCACCCCCATTGAATTTCTCTGATTCCTCTCCATGTGGGACAGTATTGGTAGGGGCAATCACAATCGTAGGTATCACCACATTGGGAATACTTCCTTCTGAAGTTCCCATATTCAAAGTTTCATTCGAAATAGTATCCGTACTGAAAATCGAAGTCATTTCTGTTTACATAAAAGTGAAGATCAACAATCAATAGAAGAATAGAAGAAGTTAAACCAACGTATGATTTAACTGAAGATCAAAGTCACTCTAACAAAAAATTGACTTAAGATTGGTGGAAAATTTTCGTGTATGGAGTAACAAATAATGCCAAGAAATATTTCAAATTACCTTTAAAATCCTGTAGAAATTTCGACAGGGTAACAGTAGGAAATGGACCCCAAATAATTCCTAAAAAAATGTGCAGTATAGCAGCAATATTATCAAAGTCGAAGTAAGTGTTGAACACTTAGTCATTAAGTCGAATTTGCCCTGCAATGGTGCCTACAGTTTATGGTAATCAACTCCCAAGATACAACAACTATCTTCTTGTGTGAGTAGCACTACAACACACAAGAAACGGCGAACCACAACTTAGTTTATGAACTCTGGTATGCAAGGTGAAAAAAACAAGAATTTATGCAACAAGAATGCAAGAATTTGTTTGAAAAATGAGAGAAAATGAATGGTATATGATTGCATATCATAGGTGTGTAGATTGGGACGACCCTATGGTCTTATATATAGAGGATGAGGGGTAGTGAATGAAATGTCGCGTCTCAAGCTCAGCAACTCTTGTCAAAGGTCGCACCATTTACGTCGCTAGCATGTTGCCATCGCCTCGCTCGAGCGATAAAAACAGTGACTTTTTTACTAGCCTATCGCTGGCATGTCGCTCGAGCGATAGCCCAGTCAAAAACTAGCAACAACTTTAGTCAATTTTCCAGACACTTTTTTCTATTTTCTTCCCAACTTTGCAACACAATTTCTCATTTATTCGAAATTGGTTTTGAGATTCCAAATATACTATAGCGATCTACTCAACGAGTAGAACAAGTTGGTCTATTTACTTTTGTATTTTGACCATTGGATCAAGTTCGAATATTTGACCGAAGTTGATATGAAAATCACTTTTTCAAGTTTTGGTTTTATCACTTAACCAAATCTTAATCTTTCAAAACCAATTTCCAACAGTTATATCACTAATCGAGGGAAAAGAACTGTATTTACTACAAGATTCTGAAATTACTTTATGGGTTTTACTGTTCTTAGTTCGAAGTTTTATGTAATAAAGGCTTGTAATAAATTAAAGATGTTATGCTAAATGAACAACATAAAATATTGTTGTCAAGGATGTTAAACGACATGAGACTGATCTCCATCGTGGTCCAGTCCTTCTGTCATGGTATCCTGATGCATATCTCAAACAACCTTGCTAAGTTATGGATGGCAAAATAGCTTTTCGATTCGGGCGGCTTGGGCTCGGCCCGAAAAAAGCTCGAGTGCCCTGACTTGTGGCTCAGTGGGCCCGAGCCCCATTTTGGTGCGCTTGGCTCGAGCCGGGCCAGTGTCGTTCGATAGTTCAGCCTGTGAACCTAAAAAAAACTTACTTGCCACTTTTTTTATTAATTTTTTAATTTTTCTTTTAATTTTTACTATAATTTTTTATATATTAATATTTAGTCATTATTTATAAGACGTATAAATTGCACAAATTTGAAATACTTTAATTTTTTTTTAGATTTGTCACGAATTAAAATAAAAAAAAAAGAGCCAGCTCGAGTCTGGCCCGACTCGCTAAGGTCAGAGCCAAGGTTTTGGCGGCGATTTTCTCGGCTCGGGCAAAAAAAAAAACTCGAAATATTTTTACTCGATCTCGGCTCGAGCAAAAAGTTTCGGCTCGCGGCTCGACTCGTTGACATCCATATATTAAGCATAGGAAACAAATGACAAGAACGTTGAGATTGGGATTATTGTTCAATCAAAATCTCCATATTGGCTTCAATCTTATGTTTAGAAGACAAATGCTTTATTTCATATGTGATGTGACTATCGAGCTATTAATAGGATCACTATGAATAATAAGTATTTTCTTTCTACTCGTGACATTCTATAATTGATTCACCAGGTGAAGTATTATACATAGATTAATTTGTGATTCTGGTATTGACAGGTGTCGATCAAGGGAAGTTATGAGGCAAAAATTATTGGGGTTACTATACATTTTTCATTCAATAATCTCTCCCAAGCAAAGTTAAATTTATTTCTAAACGTGACTCTGTATATCCATATTCTGAATTCAAATACTTAGAAATGCATTAATTTACAAAATTACATATTAAGGTTGCACAAGTCATAAATAATCATTCCTAACATTTACTGAACTTATTAATTGCACAAGCCATAAATAATTATCCATAACATTTATTGAACTTATAGTAAAATATCAATTGAGTCATTAAACTTTTTTATTCGGATAAACCTGCACAGCTTAATAAATAAATATTAGAGTGAACCAAATGTTCGCGACGATGGTAGATGGACTATGGAGTGAAGGACTTGCAATATCTTTATAGATTTGGCAAAAGTGAAAGAATCTTCGAATAAATAAAAATCTGTAATCCGATGCCCCACCCTCAAGTTTTATTTTGTATTGCATATGAGAAGTGTACATCGAGTCCTAAGAAAATGATTCCATGTATGTATCGTGCAAAAATATGAGTAATAGGTATGTCTCTTTATAAGTGCAAGATCCATTGGTTCTCCATTCTAGTGGAAAAGGAGAAAAGTTTGAATAAAATTTTTGTTTTCACATTCTTTTTTATCCTTGGGGAAAAAAAAGAATAAAGCTAGTTGTAAAACTTTTTTGACAACTAATTTAACAATCCTTATATTGTCTAAATCCCGACCATCGAATTTCACAAACATATTTTTAAACAAATGAATATGATATTTGACAAGTCACAAGTTGTAAACAAAATTGTAAATGAAATTGTACAAATAACATGGCTCAAAAGATAAACTCTAAAATGTTGGATAAATATATTTGTACTTAAAAAAATCTACCGAATTGTTTACCCCCGCTCACATACACGCGGGACTAGCGTGAATAAAAAAATTCCAAGATGTGGTCCCCACACCCTATTGTGAGTAATCGGTAAGAGATTAGGTAAAAAAATCCGATAAATGTATCATTGTGCTAAAATGTTTTGTCCTACCACTTTTCTTTCCAACATAAAAAGATAATATGTTCGACTAGCAAGTCTTTAAAGATTGGAAGTGTCTTTTAAATATGCCTTTTGCGGAATTTCAATCATTTGCTGTCGATATTTATTTCGGGATTTTCAATAGATCAACATTTGCATTCTTCATAGTAACTTAATTATAATCAAAGAATGAGTCAACATCTAACCAATTGGCTATATGGGTAAAATTTTCCTTTATCCTTTAAGCAATCTATTTAAATATGAAAAACAAGTATACACCACCATAGATAAACACACTTTTACCAGTATTTCCACGAAATGAAATTACAAAAAACTTGTCAAATAAGACAAATAATTGAAACTTTTCGAGTTTTATAGTAGTACTGCAACTTTTGACTGGCCTTGTTCTAGTCTCTCAGCGACCAACTTGATATGTAGTCATTCAGGCTAGGCTCAATTGTTTTCACTCGTATTGGCTCAGTTTGGTATCTTGATAAGTGCGTTTTGTGCATTTATTCGAGCCAAATTACTAAATTTTTATATCGTCAAAGTGTTAAATTCTATTTAAATTAGGTTGATTTTCTTTTGTTTCATTGTTTGACCCATATCTAAGCATTTGGAAGAGAATGGTTTTGCAACTAGCTTGAAAGTTTGGGGACCAAAGAAAAAATAATCAATTGTTGATTTGGATCATAAAATGATGATTGAAAATCACATATGATCAATTGGATGGAATTGGAAGTCAAAAGAGTCAACTATAGTCAAAGCATTTTTACAAATCAATTTCCTGCTATGAAAGTTATGCTCCATATGTTCTACCTTAGATTTAGACCTATTTTTCTCTTAGCAAATGTTCAAATTGGGAAACTGATATTTCAAGAAGAATTGTAGTCCTTTGAGTTAGCTATCAAACACATTTTGAATCACATCGACCCAATATCGGGAGAGAAAGTCATGATAAACATACTAAAGTTCATATGAATTGGTTGATTGCCCAATTCTACAAGCGACGATCGCCCGACCCTCAATTTCAACAGCAAAATTCCAATTTTTTTTGGCCCGGGTGACTGCTCAGGTCATTCGCGGTCTAGGTTGGTTTTTTCGTTTTGAATTCTACTCTAACAAGGACTCCTCTTCTTGGGCTATTTTTTGGAAGTTTTTGGAGACTTTTGAGAGGAGTATAAATACAACTTATCAACTCTAAGTTAGAGAGGATCAATATACCATTCCATTCATCTCATATTCATCATAAAAAATCCATGTTTTTGGAGCAAAAAATAGGATTTTCATTGGAGAGTTTATTCAGATTGAAGATCAAGAGCGAAGACAAAGTTATACTATTTGATTTTCTTCTTCTTTGAGTTATGAATTTCATCTTTTGTATTAATTTTTGTCTCTTTATCATATTAGGCTAGGTTATTTTTATGCTAGGATTACGATGAACTTTGTATTGTGAATATTTGACTTTTAAATCTTGTTTTTGATATCAAAGTATGTTTTCAATTCTTGAATGATTAACATAGATTTAATTTTTTTTTCACAATTCTATGCGCAATAATAATTGTATCAGTTTTGTGGCTTGTTTTACGTTTGAAAGTTTGAAAATAAGTTAGATATAACGTCGCAGATTCCAATAGGAAATAGAAATATACCACTATACTTTACGTGATCTTTAAATATTCATAAATCTTTATTGTATTCTTGTATCTTCGCATCAGTCATAGAATATAGTCGAGTCACATATGAGGATACATTAATTATACTCGAGAGAGATTATTAAACAAATTAGGAATATTAATTTTCATAATTAAATCCTGTTGTCAAATTATAAGGTTCAAGATTAAAGAGAATTGATATAAGGAGATAAAGAATCCTAGTGCGTTTTTCATTAACATAGTTTCATCGAACTTGCACTGATTTTAGTTAAATTAGGTCTTACATTCATAAGTAGATTATATGATTACAATTTAGTTATAGAAAAATCATCAATTTTCATAGTTTCGGTTAAAGTTAAGTTAATTTGAACTTGAACTAGTACAATTTATGTGGATACGATACTTGGACTCAAAATCTATTTTATTAGTTAATAAACATTGCACTTGCAGTGATTCAAATCAAAAAGATTTTGCAACATATCTGAAATACAATAAGGCGCACCCTATATTACATTCTTTAACGCTCTATGTTACATCCTTTACTTGAAACGATAAACAAAGAATCTTGTTCAGTTGAGTATGCTAAGAAGTTCGAGCGCACCCAAACTGTAGAGTACATTTACAATGGATAGGATGAAAGAAGGTGTCATAATGAGTCTGAGGTTGAATATGTTGTTAGGCATATGTTAAATCTTGAGGACTTAGGTTCCACCGGAGATTTATCTGGCCCCTTTCCATCAATTGCAAAACATGCAAATAATTTTCTAAGGTAACCATAATATTTCACTCAATTGTCTATTGATCTATCAATTTAGAGGCTGAAACTATCTATCAATCTCTGTTATACAAAAATTGTAAATTTTTTTCTGTCAAGCAGTCATTCGTGTTGAATGTGATGACTTATTTGAGGGTCATTTTCATTTATTCTATTAGAGGAAACAAGATATAATGCGGTTCACACGTGCCTAAATCCCTTCAATATATTAAAGAGGGGAATTGCTTACTATTCATATAACATCATCCTTAGCTCATGATGATGTCATATGTATGTATTTATCTCCAACAACAACAACAACAACAACAACAACAATAATAATCCCCTTTTCTTTAAAAGAATGTATTTCCTTTTTACTGTTCACTTTTGTCCGCTCGTGTCCACACTAGACCATTTGAAGTTTTCTTCTATTTTGATGTTTAACCGGTTTGCATTGGAAGAAAAGCAACACGAGACGCGTATTTGCTTTCAATATTTTCCAATTGTGGACCCGCATTAATGAGTGTTATCTGTAATTGTGAAACTTTAATGTTCATTAAATGACGGGTGAAAGGTCCAATTACTTTCTTTCTACTTTCACACTATATACATATATTTTAGTCATTTTCATTTATCTCCATTCTCAAGCAAAAAGAAACCCTACAAAATCGTCTTTTCATGCTCTTTTCTTTCTCGTCCATAGATTTGCAGATTAATGTGGTATTAAATGTAAATTCGTTCGTGTTTTTGTTTGATTTCTCTATTTCATTTCATTTTTTGCGTTTTCGTTTTTTATGCAACCTGTTTTTCGTTTTTTTCCTCTTTTTTTTTTTTTTTGTTTTTGTCCTTACTTTGTCTTCCGTTATATTTCCTTGAATTTTTTCAAGTTTTGTTTTATATTGTCTATGGGTATTGTTAAAAGGTAAGTTTTACATTTTTTGGCTACAAAACCTAGAAGTTTGAATTTCTTTTACGATTATTATTTAGATTTTCTATGGAACCCTTTTTTATTTTTAGGTTTTGTTATGTATTGTCTATTGGTATTGTTGTTTTATTTATATTTTTGGAACCTGTTTCTCAATTTTTTTCCTTTTGTTTTTTTTATTTTCTTCAGGTTTTGTTTGTACTGTGTGCAGTTGTTTTTAAAAGGTTGGTTGTCGTTAAAAGTTAAGATTTATTGTTTTTTTTTTTTGCCACAAAGTTTAGCAATCTGAATTTCTTTTATAATTTTTACTTCAATATTCTATGAAAATTATTTTTTTGCTTATGTTGTAAAGTTTTTGTAGTTTTTGGCTTGGAAATCGTAATGCTCTATTGTGTTCTCTAAAATTTTTGATTATGAATTTTTTTAGATTATATGTTCTTTTGCTTGGGATTTTTACTTTGATTTTTTCTTTCTATCTTGTTTCATATTTAAGACTCTTGAATGTATGATCTATATTTTCTGTTTCATATTTATGTATGTTAGCTTTGTTATTTTCGTCTCATCATTGTTTCATTATAGTTTACAAGGTGTAAACGATATTTGTTATTGAGATTTTCTTTAGTGTTGTATTGATAACAGGTATTTTTTTTCTTCTGTTAGCTCACGCTATTTTTAACATAAATTTTATATATTTGAGAGTATATGTACAAAGAATTTTTACTGCTGCCCATATTATTGCTTCATTATCTCTCTCAAACGTAGTTGTCTGGTTTTCGTCTTGTTTTATTTTAACATTAGCGAAACACTTTTTGTTGACGGATCAAATAAAATTTGTATTGTTATGAAAGTAAACTTAAGTATTAATGGCCTTTTGTCATATCAGGATTTTACATTTCACTAACATCATCCTTGTTTTTCTACTTTCATTGTTCTTTGCATGGGCATTTCTCTATTGAAGTGATGTTCAATGAGGAGTTCGCAATAAAAAAAACTGTACCACATGATAATTGAAATAGTTTACATGTAAACTTGTGGTAACATTTCTTATTGCGAACCCTCTTTTAACATCAGTGAGTTTTTACAGATTATTTGTTAAAAAAGAAATCATAGATCAGTAGAAAATCATTGAAACTGAATATATGGTGAAATATGAATTATGTTGTAACAACTTTGACTGATAATTTATTAGGAAATTGCACGGATGCAATAACTTCTTTCATAATTTCGATTGATTTCCTACAAAAGAAGTTATTTATTTTACCATTACAGTTTCATTGTTCGCTAATCTTTAAGGAAAGTGATATTTCAGTATAGTTTGGCATGATGTAATTCACATCATAAGAATTTTAAGTTAGAAGTACTAATTATTTGTTTGCAGTATACTTTTCAAAAATGGTACTGAAAGTGTTGAAGCTTTTTGGGAGATATGTCGAAAAATGTTTATTACTAATTGTGTATGCGATAAGTTTTTTTTTCCTTAATGGCATTTTATCACATAGTTTCCATTTGTAATTTATATTTTCTTTATTGTATTATAAGAAATTTTTCCAACAAAAGATCAAATCTTAAACATTAATGTTTACTGCAACATACTAGTTGCTTTCATCACCAACTGTTGTAAACACTATATTATTTGATCTTAATTATTGTTACATTTTTATTATTTTCTTTTTTTTTTCTCTTTCCTTCGATTACTAGACAATTGATTCAAGAGAATTAAATCAAATTTAATTATACTTGAGGTAATGAATCCAACAAATTAGAATATGATGCATACTTACTTTACAATATAATTCTGTTCTGATATTTTTCTGAAGAAAATTGTTGGATCACCAATTCTTGTTATAGCAATACTCACTTTTATTCCAGAAAACAAAATAATCAGTAATGGAGCATTATTCTTAAGGAATTATAGTTCTGCTTTTTAATCCAACAATCTTTATATCTTTTTTTTATGCAACAACTATTTCAATTTGCAAAGTTATTTTTATTTGCATATTTTTATCTATTAACTAAATGTATAGATGTATATTTTTTTCACATTTTAAAATTTTATTAAATTTTGTTTATAATTTTCTCACATTTTCCTTTATTTTTAGGATATCGGTCTAAATTCTACTAACACTGAGCTGTTTGTGAACTGCCTTCATTGGTAAATATGAAATTTCCCAATTTTAAATGTTGGTGTGCAACAACTAATTTCATATTGATTAGCTTGGAGTACAAATATCTATCAACTTTTACTTTTGCTCCAATGAAAATTCCAGAAGTGGTTGCTGGGGTGAACCCTGCTTTCATTCATCTTAAACTATTTCTAAAAGTCAAAAGAACTTGTGTAATGATTCTATACGTCAACTAGATAAACATAAAAAAGGGATAGGCGAGGTCAACTTGTGTAATGATTCTATCCGTCAACTAGATAAATGATGGTGTGCAATATAGTCATGTTGGTCCATCAAATCATATGGACGTGAACGATGGGAAAATTAGGCACAAATGTGATTTGTCATTTATTTGAAAGTTTTGTTCCAGATAAATTTTATGTTTTAGGTTAATTCTAAGAAGCATTCAACTTTCTGTGTGATGCAAAAATACGTGGACTTGAATTATTTGGGTACTAATCTTAACAAAATATTCGCATTTGTAATTGATCATTTTGATAAGTTTTATTTATATTGAAGTCAACAAATAGTATGATATTAATGAAGTCGTACTCTCTTGTATAATTTATTATTATTATTATTGTTATTATTAATGTAATTGTTTATATTTCATTTTTTGGTCTTTTGATAGTTCCTTATGCTAATAAAATATGTTTACCTTTCGATCTCTGAAAACAAACATGTAAAGTACTTGCATTATGTATCAAAGCGAAGTCATCCATGTTCCTTCCAACAAAATTTATAATTTGCTCCCAATTAGAAGCAAGTCCAATGCACTCTTTAAGAGCACATGGTTCCGTGTGAATAACGCAAAATATAATGTCGATTTTGCATATGTATGATTTTGTTTCGTACTAAAATATTAAAAATAATATGT
>CAIGRL010032825.1:0-13654 GCA_903798325.1 Fraxinus xanthoxyloides
ATTTTGCATTTAGTTAAGTAATTTATTCATACTCGCATATTTATCATTAATTCACTTATAATTTCAGCAACACAAACACATTCCTTTATTTGTTTCGGTTAATGTTAAGATAATTAGAATTAGAACTAATCAATCCGTGTGGGAACGATTCTTGGACTCAAAATCCATTTTACTATATATTAACGAACCGTACACTTGCGGTGATTTTAATTCGAAATACATTTTCGTGAAAACAGACCATGGTCTAGATAATTGAATTTTCGATTACAATGATTTTTCCTATCCGAATTTAATAATTATACGGTCTGTCCTTACAGTAGATGCACACATCATATCAATTCCTTGCTCAATACGAGGAAAGCATTAGCGGCTCTCCAATTCTTCTACAAAAGTCCTACTCAGTCCAGTATCAAATGTTAGATCTGATAATAGAATCCTAACTTAAATTTTCCCAAAAAGGCTTGATATATAACACACACAAGAAGTCTGGTTTACTCAACAATAATAGTTTTAGTAGTTTTAGATTTGTATTTTGAGTCACAGGAGATTTGCAAGCTTACATCTGCTAGCAATGACTATTGTTGGTGTCCTATCTAAGGCCACATCAAATCACTTGGAGTCCAATTCAAGGCGGTCAAAAGAGCTTATTTGTCAGGAACGTCTAAGCAAGTTTGTGGTTGAGATCGAAAAATGAGATACATCGTAATCACTACTAGAAAGTGCGGCTTCAGCAATGGAAAATTACCGATGGTCTATTTCCATTGCTAATGGTGATGGATTAACAACGGATTTTCTAAAATATATGAATTTAATTATTTTAAATTAAAAAGACAAGTGTTACTGAACTTATACCAGTTGTCATGATTTTCCGAAGATATTTCGTTAGTAAATTTTGAATAAAAAAAATAAATATTATAAAATATTTACCGATGGATTTTTCCTTAGGTACATTTGGAATTAAAAAAAGTTAAGATTTACTTAAAAGTATACTAAAGAATATTTCCATTGGTGATTCCGTCGGTAATATTAGACCCAACCCATCTCGTTTGTATCAATTTGGAGCCTAAAATAAAATCCCAATTTACAGCTACTTTTCTTTCTTCGCCCAAAACTCGAACTCATACCCCAGCTACTTTTCTTCCTTCCCCTAAAATTAACCTCACACCTAATTGTATCTGTAGAGTTGTACAAAGAATAATTGAAATATCAAGCTTGGAGTTCATGTAGATCGTGGTACAAACTTGAATCGTACGCATAAGTTTTTGCTTACATTAGTTGTTTAATATATAACTTAGTGAATATATAATCTATTATGATATATTTGTTGTTGGTTTATAGCAAAAGAATTTGGTCGACCACCACATACTTCAGAGCCGTTCAAACGTGTACATAAGCGAAATAAGGGACAAGGAGAATATGTTGATAATACATTGTGACTTGTTTGTGTAAGTATATATAAACTATATTTGTATTACATGTTTCATATAGCGTAGATTATGACATATTTGTTTTTGTAGGAAAAATATGAGCATTCTATGGAGGTAAAGCATGGTTCAGAGCTATTATCAAACCAAGATTAATATTGAATTGTGGTGCGAAGCAACCCAAGGCCCAAGTAATGGCGGCTGTTTGTATGGTCTTGGTAATTCCCTATCGGCTTTAATTACATCCTTTAGATCTAAGTTTGTTCCATCAATGAAGTATGACGATGGAGATGTTAGTTTAAAAAAGTAGCTTCACAATGCTTGCGTCGATGAGCTAACAAAGAAAAAAATGATGATATGCATCGAGAGATAGAGGAGATGAGGTGAGAGCGTATAGAATTCGAAAAAATAAATGGAAGAAAAGAGGCATGAAGACGAGAGGAAGCGTATAGAGTTCGAAAAAATGATCATGAGTAAGATCAATGGAAGGCAGGCTCTTTATTCTCATCGTTAAACTCTCACAATGATCTTCAAGGGCTCGATAATGTCCATAGTAGTTGGCCTATCAACTATATTTTTGTTATATGTTTCAAGGAATACAATCTGATGCATGCTAAGAAGGTTTTTGTTGAAGCCAAGTTGATGGTCATTACTGTAAAAAAAATTGTAGTTTAAATCAATGAAATGAAGAATTGAAATCAAATTGCTTGTAATTCTGTATTCTTTTGTGTATATTTAAATATTTTAATTTCATAAGAGCAATAAATTAATATAACAATTTAATTTATTTTTAAAATCTTTTAATCAAATTTGCATCGAATTTATTTTCGTAGGAAATTATTTTTAGAAATTAAGGAATATTGTAGGTATATTACCAACTAAAATTTTCGAAGGAAATATTTTAGGTAAATTACCAACAAAAATATAAATGAAAATATCCATATTAATTTACCAATGGAAATAGAAATGAAAAAAAATTCATCAGTAATTTCCTTCGAACTACACCATTACTAAACTTGACGCTAATAACATCCATCTGTCGGTGTTTCTCATGGATATGTATTTGAAGGTAAATTCGTCGTTAATCACTGACAGTTATGTTGCCACGAAAAAATTACCAGAGTGACTTTTACTGATGGTATGTGTCGACGGGAAATTTCCATCGATAAGCAGGTTCATAGACTGAAGAATGCCCTTTAGCGAGGAAGTATGGCAGCAATAATACACAAGCGATCATCTTTATCAAAAGCAAAAAGAGAAGGTCTTTGCTAGATCAGACTTTCAACCATATGAAAAGAATGGAGATCCATGGAAGATGCGAATAGGCATGCCTGAGGTTACGTCTTGACATCCTAGATCCATGCGCATGAAGCAAGTAGGGATGTAGTTCTTGGCACAAACAGGGGACTACGCAGGCCTCAAATATGAAGGAGGCCTCAAATTGAAAAAAACTTTATGATAGAGGCCCAATTAAATTACTAATTTATTACTTAAAAATTCTTATAACTATAATTTTCTTTTGTCAATTTTCATTCAGTTCTATCTTATTCAATATATTTTCTTTTCTCCAGTTTAACGTACATGATTAATTATGAGATACCGAATGAGCCCAATATTGTTACGGTAATGTGGTTTAATTTGGAAACTAATGAGGAAATTACACAAAATCAGATTTTTAAATTTTAAATTTCAAATTTCAGATATAAACTTTATTTATACAAAAATTATATATTAATTCATCTCTATCTAAATTAAAATTACCAAAACGCTAAAAATTAAAAATTATTTATCACGTCTTCATTCTCGCTCTCTAACCTCTCATTCTCTCTCCTCTGGTCGTATCTCTCATATCTTGCTTCTCTCTTCTTCCCCTCTCTATATCGCATATCTCTCTTCTTCCCGCCGCCGTCGTTGAAGACCTTACAATAGGATCTATTAAAAAATGGCGTCTGGATGAGGAGGAAATTGGCCAAGGCATGGAAGGTGCTACAATCTCTCGAGAGTTAGCCGTGGTCGTGCCTGAAGGAATGTCTAATGTAACTTAGAATGAGACAATTCGATGACATATTTGTTCCAATACTTAAATTTCTAGAAATGAGTTTTTCGACTAATTTGTCTTGTACCTTTATGTGATTTCCTTTTTTTCTTGTCTATATGGTTCTTTGGTGGTGAATGGTCCATAAAAGTATTTAATTGATGATTCTGGAGGTGCTCAAATTGGTGAATGGACAATATTGGTTAATACAACCAGTTTGAAGATTGAAAGTGGAATCCCAAGTGGTTCTGTATGTTGAGGAGTGTACCTCGATGAGAGGTGTTGTTAAATGTACATCAATGTGCAGAAAAAGCTCATTCTGAAATTCATTTAGTTCTTATAAGAAGTCTAGACCAAGTTTGAGACAATGAGTTTTGATTTGGGGAAGGTAAATTATGTCAGCGGCAGCCCTTTGTTAGTGTTGGGTAAATCCCAAATCAATAGCCCCCTTTCATTGTTCTGGCATCAATTGACGTCTATTAATGCTCCTTTAGGATATATTATTTATCATATAACAATATATGCCAAAAGTTCTATTAATGCCTCCTTTAGGACTATGTTAGAGACTGATATAAAACCTTTGGTCAACCAAATGCAATGCAGTGATGGTTTTGAAGCCAGATTTTGGCCATCTCTTTTGCTGTGTGAATAGTTTTCAGATGCTGTTATGCTATCTCATATCTTTAGTGTTGAGTCATTCTGATTTTTTTATTGGATAAATTAATTGACGTAGTGATCCTATTGTTCCCTAGTTAAACCTGTTTTAACTTCTATACTAGATCCGATTGGGAAGTGGTTTTGTTGGTGGCGACGGCAGCAGTGGTGGTGGCGACGACGGCGATGGGTTGTCGTGTGGTAGTGGAATGATGTGACAATGTAGTGGTGTTTTTCTACGATGTCTTTATTAGTTTGAAGTTGTTGTGTTGCTGTCAAAAGGTGGTGGCGGTGGTTTCGACTGCGAAAGTGGCGGTGGTGCTGCTGGAGGGAGTGGTGCGGTGGTGGTCACAATATTTGGTTGATTGTGACCATTAAATTGGTTATCTTGTAACTAATAAACAATACGTGATCAATGAAAAAGATAAATTGTGACCAAAAAATAATTCGTGATCGATAATTTAACATTTTGTGAATGTCTATTAAGTTGTGACTCATAATATTTGTGATTGTGAGCGATAAATAAATTGTAATGAATAAGTTTTTTATTTGTGTAGCAGTTAATAGAAGAATAATGATAACCTGCTTCCCATTGCGGCCATTAGGCCATTTGTATTTTGTATCCCTTGGTTTGTAAGACATGCTTGATAATAAAAGATTTATTTGAGCGTATTTCGCCCTTATTTTATTTGAACGTAATCGTCCAACTTGCTTTACTTGTTTTGATGAGATGATGTATGCCGGGCATCTTGATTTTACTTTATAAGATTTTCTTTTATCTGTTCGCTTTCCCATATGGAAGGAACATACTTCTTTAAGTATTTACCATTGATAAACTTTATGTGCTTCGTGCCATCTAAATCCTCTAAATGGTACCCTCCATTAGGCAACACACTCTTCATTTTATATGGTCCCTCCCAATTGAGTGATCATTTGCCATACTTTGGATCTTTGATATCTAAAGGGAGTATCGTCTTCCAAATTAAATCATCCAGGCTAAAGGACTTGGCTACCACTTTTTTGTTAAAGAACTTAGCCACTTTTTGCTTTTGAATCTGCAATCTATCTAGGGCGTCCAACTTTAACAAATTTTGAACTAGTGATTCTGCATACTCGTCATCACTTAAATTACTTTACAAGCCTACTCTAATCGACTGTACATTGATCTCCATAGGCAACATGGCTTTTTGTCCATAAGTAAGTTGAAAATGAGTTACTTTGGTACTTGAACGTGGTGAAGTTCTGTACGCCCACAAAGCTTTATTTAAATATTCATGTCAATTTCTGGCATTTTAATTTATCATTTCCCTTATGATGTTCTTTAGAATCTTATTAGAAGATTCTGCATGTCAATTAGATTGAGCGTAAAAAGGTGTGAAATTTACTAGCTTAACTCCAAATTCGCTCAAGAATTCCTTCACTTGATCCCCATATAAAAAAGTTTTATTGTCCATTAGATTGAACGTAATAAGGTGTGGAGTTTACTAGTTTAACTCTAAACTCGCTCAAGAATTCCTTTACTTGATCTCCATTTGAAGAAGTCCCGTGATCCATCATTAAAGTTTGTGGTATCCCAAACCTATAAAAAATGTGGTCACGAATAAAATTTATGATGTTCTTTTGGAAAATCTCCTTTAAAGATATTGTCTCTACCCATTTAGTAAAGAAATCTGTCGCAATTATTATACACGTATGTTGCTTGGACGACGGGGGATAAATTTTCCCTATCAAATCTATCGCCTAACCTTTGAACGACCAATGTTTGGTAATAGGTGTCATTTCTCTTGCTGACACTCTTCGTATTGGACCATGCTTTTGACATGCTAAACAACTTTTTGTATACTGAACACATGATTTTCCCATCCTAGGCCAAAAGTATCCACTCCTAATGATTAACCATCTCATTCTTTGGCCAACCCGATGGGCTCCACATATTCCTTCAGCACTTCAATCATGATTACTTTAGCTTCTTGTAAACTTACGCATTTCAATAATACACCATCTGAGCGTTTCTTGAATAGCCCTTCATCTATAAGTACGTAGTTTAATGAGCATAGCTTCATTTTCCTATTACCCTTCATGTCAGGTTCTTTCAGGAATCCTTTTATTTCTGCCCTCCAATCTATTGCATCTTCACTTTATATGCAATGTACATCAATCCTTTTTTCCCTTCGTTGTACTACGGGCAATATCACTCCATATTCACGAGTGGTTTCCAAATTTAGCACCTTTGAATAACCCAAATCCATTTGGACTAATTCATTTGCTATATCATTATACATCCTGTTAACATATTGAAACTCCAATAATCCTTGGGCGATTTCGTATTGACTTACGACAGAATTACTTTGGCGTTTAAAATCACCAATCAATTGGTAAATTACTAATTGGGAATCACCCCTTATAATTTCATTTTTTACTCCTAACTCTATTACCAGCTCTAAACCTACAATAAATGCCTCATACTCGGCTTGATTATTCGTACACATTCTATCCAAAGTGAAAGCGAACTTGTAATAAACCCCTAACGGATTTATTAAAACTATTCATACACCCGCACTTCCAGAAGTTTTTGATCCATCAAAGTATAAAACTCAAGGTTTAAATTCAAATGAATCAACTTCCAATTCTATTTATATAGGCTTGTCAAGGCATGGATGATCGGCCAAAAAGTTAGCCAACGCTTGAATTTTAACTGCCTTTTGAGGTATATATTGTATTTCAAACTCCGATAATGCCAAAGTCCACAGGCCTATCCTTTGGTGTAAAATGGGGTGAGAAAACATAAATTTAACGAAATTGACATTAGAAACTGAATAAACAGTTACATGCCGCAAATAAACCCTTAGTTTTGTACATGTGAAATATAAAGCAAGATAGCAGAATAATTACATTCACATTTTGTTAACTGTCTACTCAAATAGTAAATCGTCATTTCTTCGCCGTATTGGTCTTCTTTGGCGACCATCCCGGCAATTGATTCTTGTTCAGCCGATATGTATACTTTCATTGGCCATCCTTGGATAGATGATACCAATACTGGTAAACTTGACAAATATGTCTTCAGGCTATCAGAAGTCATTTGATGTTCTTCCTTCCAGACAAATTCTTCCTGACTTTCTAGCTTTAAGAGAGGCGAAAAAATTTTCGTTTGCCCTGGACAATTAGAGATAAAACATCTCAAGAAGTTTACTTGACCTAAGAACCTTTGCAATTCTTTCTTATTGCCGGTGGTTTGGCTTCTAGAATGGCTCTCGCTTTATTCTTATCAAAATCAATTCCTTTCTTGTGCACTAAAAAATCAAGGAAATTCCCCACATTAACACCAAATGCACATTTCAAAAGATTCAGTTTTAATTTGTATTCTCTCATTCGCTCAAATGAGCATTTTAACTGTTCAAAACGGTCTTCATCTTTAATAGACTTGACCACTATATCATCTACATACATCTCAACAAATTTGTCTACCATATCGTGAAAAATTAAGTTCATCTCTCTTTGACAAGTTGCCCCTGTATTCTTTAGGTCGAAAGGCATAACTATCAATTCAAAACACCTCAAAACCCTAGGGCATCTAAAGGCAGTTTTATATACATCTTCTTCAGCTATGTAGATTTGGTTATAGCCTGAACACCCATCCATGAAAGAATACATTATATGCCCGATAGTTAAATCTACTAAAGAATCTACCGTGGATATTAGATATTCATCTTTGGGTGTTGCTAAGGTTAAATTTCTAAAAACTATGCACACTCTGATATTACCATTCTTTTTTTAACACTGGTACGATATTAGATAACTATTCAACGTATTTGGTAGTTCTAATAAAACCTGATTTTAATAATCGCTCTATCTCTTTCTTTACCTCAAGCAATACACTAAAGGCAAAACACGTAGGAGGTTGTTTATGAGGTTTAAAATTTGGCCCTAGTTCGTAACCTATGCTCTACCAAACTTTTATCGAAACTAGGCATGTGTTCATATTCCCAAACAAAACAATTCTTATATTCCTTTAATAAAGTGATTAATTTGTTACTTAGCTCTTGACTAAGCATTTGACTGACAAATGTTGGACGATCTTTCCCTTCGTAGCCAATGTTCACCTTAATCAAAGGGTCTTGTGGTTGGGCATACCCAGGCTTTGCGATCCTCATTACTTCATCGTCCAAATTCTTTGTGCCATTTCCTCTTCTAAGCAATCCACTATGTTGACTTCTTGACCAAGGTTCTGCTCCAATTCGAACACTGCTAATATGTTTCTTAATGTCTTCAATGCCGCTTCTTCTTTTGTTTTTTCTTTACACTCCTTATTGAAAGCTATCAATCTGGCTTTGAAGGCTTGAATATCGGACGTATTTTCTTTCCGCTGACAACTCACTAGAATTCCTTGATTATCTTTTTGCCAATTACTGGCTCCTCAAGGGTCACTATATTTGGCCTCATTTGATTGAACATTTTAGTAAGTATGTCTACTGAAAATGGCTTTCGCTCTGTGCAACAATTTGAGTTTCTTCTCCATCTTGCACTACCGTGACAGGTCCATAATTTCATTCGTACATGAATCTTTTCACCGAGTTTGCTTCTGCGACAAAAGGTCTATGGTCTACTTGCACCACCTCTGCTTCGCCTTTGTCGTTCCAGAAAACTAGGCATTGGTGGAGCGATGAAGGTATGCAACGACTCCCATGGATCCAATCTCTTCCTAGTAGCAAATTGGAAGTAGTAGGACCATCTATCACAAAGAAAACCGTGGTCTTGGTGGTTGTTCCCACGGTTATTTCCAGTGGCATCACTCATTTGGCTCAAGTTACTCCACCATTGAAACTGGTGAGAATAACTTTCGTTGGGATCATGTCGCTTTCTGTCTTTGCAAATTTAATACATCATTATGGATGTGATGATATTTATGGCTGCTCCGTTGCCGATGAGTACTTTTGCCACAAGTATACCATTGACCAAGGCTTTTACGTACAATAGCCTCAAGTGCTTGGTTAACTTCATAATTGGTCTCTTAAAGATGAACTTTTCAGCTGCATTTATTTCCACTTCCTGCTTGTCCTCCGTTAACTTATTTTCTTGTGAAAGTCCACGTGCAATATTTCATATTGAGTTTTTACTTCTTGGTCTTCCTTCTTACTGTCTTCCAGTGCTTCTTCTTCGGTTATCTAGCCTGTAGCGGGAGGTAATATTCGTGGAGGTGACCCATATTTCTCAGCACGAAGTACTCTCACATTTCTCTTAGGTGTCCCATATAATACATATATATAAATCAAAAGGACTCCCAGATGGTTTGCCCAAAAAGTCTACATCGCGGATACCTTTTTGATACAGCTGCTTTAATTAAGTGTTGCGCGACACCCCTCGTTTTTTCCTCTCTGCTTCTAAGTCAATTTCCTCTTCAATGTCAGTCATGCCGTCGTCCTCTTCTTCACCATATACCTCCTGAGATGTTTGGCCACCTTCATATTTCAGCACGCATGCTTCTTCCTCATTGCCTTCCCTTTCCTCCTCCTCGATTTCTTTACTTTTAAATTCGTCGACTACTAGATAATTATTAGCCATAACAAGAGGTAGTGCACTGAACTAAATAGTGAGGGGTTTCCCTGGATCTTCTTCATTTTCATCCTTCCTCCCACGCTCAAACTTTGATTTTCCAGAAGAACTCTCTGGAATTTCCTCCATTGACTCACCCATACTAGCCTTTTTATCATCTTTGAGGACATTTTGGTTAGCCATCTCAAGCAATTTAGGTGCCTTAGGACATGATGATCCATGTTGTTGTCTCATCATTCGTCCATAGTTCCGTTGAAAACGCATTTGTTGGGTTCTGGTCATTTCATTAAAGGGTACAACTCTCCCTGCATTATACTGGAATGAATGTCATACATTCGGTTGGCGAGGTTGTAGCCTGAACGTTCTTCCATTGCTTATCGGCTTGAACTGTCTCTCAAAAGGAGGTCTCCCATGGAATGACATACTCTATCCTCCACTAGGTTAGAAGTTTGGCACACTGTTAGGACGATGGTGATATCGCCACGTTCTAAGTCTTTCATTTACCTCTCCTTTACATCTAGCACACAAGATACCTTTGTCCTTCCTAGATTCTTTTCCTTTAATACGTTCAAAGACACTGGGATGTGATTTAGGATCTTCTTCTCCATCGTCTACCACCAACTTGAACTTTGACAACTTATTCGTGAAACAAGCTGTGACCATATTCACCCCAAGTGGCTGTGGGAATGGATTTTCATCCATTGTTATCTTCATGTTAGCTTCAAATGTGATTCGTCCTGACTTCCTGACTTAATGGCATCCTGTAATACATGACGGAAAACCGGACAACTATTAGTCATGTGTGACCATGCATTGTGCCATTTATAATATTTTTACCCTATATTTGTTCAAGGTTTGGCAATTTATGTTTGTCGCTCAACTTAATATGCTTATCCTTATACAATTTGTCGAATATAAGGTCAGCTTTGGTCACGTCAAATGAGAACGTCCTAGCCTTTTTTGTTTTCATCTTTTATAGGTTCATTCTTGTCCGACGTTCTAAATTTGGCCATTATGGGATAAGCATATGCATATCCCTTAATCAATTCGGCCAGACATACTTCCATCTGATCATAATATTCGTCATTAACAATATGAACGTCGAAATTTGGGTCTCTATAATAAGTCCATGTACTAGATTTTTTCATTTTCTCTTCTTTTCTTATTAGAAGTTCATATTTAACCACATTAGCGCTCAGTTGAAAAAGATTAGAAAATTCTCTATCCTGGAACTTCTTTTTAAATCGAAACTCAAACAATTTTGAGCGATTTTGGCAAACTCTTTTTCGGGCAAAGACACAAAATACTTGCTCCTAACTATCTTAAACTCTGAAGAAAACTTTCTGCCCATTCATTTGGCAATTGAGTAAATTCGCCGATCGGCCAAAGTAACTTTAGATTCAGTTTTGTAAAATTAAGCATGGAACAATTGTTCTAATTGTTGCCTTGTTTGGACAGAGTTTGTTGGCAGATTAATGAACCATGAGAAAGCTACCCCTGTTAATGAACTAGGGAACAATCTCATTTTGTAATAATCAAGTCACTTCACCACATTACAGTGTGAATCGTCCTATATGTTCTAGGGTTGAAACTTCCCCCAGACCGGTAAACAATGAAAACTCTGGTACTTTGTACCCTCTCGAACAGGGATATGCTTGATCTACCCAATCAGGATATGACTTTGTGTAAGTAGTCCT
The DNA here is from genome assembly GCA_903798325.1 of Fraxinus xanthoxyloides. Lineage (NCBI taxonomy): Eukaryota > Viridiplantae > Streptophyta > Magnoliopsida > Lamiales > Oleaceae > Fraxinus > Fraxinus xanthoxyloides. The sequence continues at coordinate 11,364 of CAIGRL010032825.1, forward strand.
AATAAAAGGACGCATTCCAAATGCCATTTCATCCTATATTATATCCGTAATTTGATTCCCCAATAGAGCGTTGGGATCATATGGAACTTCTATAGGTTGATTCACTGGTGGAATTACTTGAGGCCTAATATTTAGTTCTTGGTTTGTAGAAAAAATGCCGTTATTCAAACCATTATTACTAGACTACCCTCCAGGTTTGACACTCCGTTACCACTATTCATATTTTCCGTTCCATTACCCTCCTAGTTTGAAATAGATGGTCCAAAGCGTGGTTCTATTCCTTGATTCAGACTTATATCCCGCAATCATCCTGGCTTTAAAGTAATTCCCTATACTTGTCATAACTGGTTGACAAATTTAGTCTACTAACTTGTTCATGATTTCGTTCAAAGTATTTAGTTGTTTGACCATGTTGTCATAATGTGAATTTTCATTTTGAGTAAACCTTTCCATGCTATGAACGTTTCGTAAATTTACCTGTTCAACGAAATCTTGTATGAGTTCACCGAGCAATGCACACATGGTCCGAAAACTCAATTCTGTCATTGGCTAGTAACGACTTTGACTCTGTCCCTCTGTTCCTGGGGTGCTTTGCTGCTCCTCATATCGTTCGATCACAAACTTGACTATTCTTTAGTTTGCTGGCTCTTTATCAAAGTTTTTATGAGGCATAATGCTTCACCTTTTCGTATCTTCACACACAAAACTGTCCCACTGGGCGTGCCAAACTGTTTCGCGCAAAAGTCGAACCTCGCTAATAATGAAAAGATGGTTCAGACGATTGTGTAAGGAATAGGTCTCTTGAGAAAAAGTTCCAAGGGACGCAAGCACACAATGCAATTGAAAGTTTTACAAGGAAAATTAAAAGAAAACGAAATTACATATTCTCTATTCGATAGTAGTTTGATTCGGGATCTTCCGTCTATGTCTTCTCTTCTCTTTTACTCTCATTTGGCAAAGAACCGTTTGGAACTGCCATTTACTCTGTAACTGCCCACTTTCTCCATAATGGATAACTTGGTCAAGAAACTACCGTCTTCAACTGCTGCCATTAATCCTATTACTTAACTGCTTGCCTTCGAGATTTTTGGATCGTAGAATGTGATAAGATAGCCTATTAACCATTTTAAAAACCGTTACTTTACTTTCGCCCAGCTATTAGGTAGATCACGGGTTTGGCCGATAATGATACTATACTTGCCCAGATCTTGGACGACAAACTGGCTTGAGCTACGATGAGCCTTCGCTATATGACTCCATCCTGGGGCGTCTAGCAGGCTCGGGTGATGATGGGCCCATCCTTCGAATTTCCTAACTGGGCTCCATTATTTGAACCATTTTAATTCGGCCTCATTTTTGTATGTCAACATACGTATTTTACTTTAATGACTCATAACTTGAAATTGGTTAATTCAAATTAACTTTTTGTTGAATCCATGATGTGTCATTTATTGCGAGTTTCGAAATGATTCCAATATTGATATAGTGATTCTCGATCTTTCAATAAATACATATTTGATCTAATTGACTCGAAACTTTACTCCATCAAAATCTCAAATTTATTAAAAGGTTCTCGAATCAATATCATTAGAATCTATCTTTTGGATTATACCAAATCTTCATTTAAAATATAAATATATTATTTGTTTATATATTTAAGTATTTTTGCACTTGTAAAAAAATTTACATTTACGAGTCTTAGATATTGAGTCCTCTAGGGTCTCAAAATTATCGGGACTGGTCCAATACACGAATATTGACTGCGAATTTCATATTACACTTTACTACCATTAAATTTTCATCATATCTCGTTTATACATTTTCTTGTAAATAATATTTTCCTTCAGTAAAAAAATTTGATTATAAAATGAAAATGTCAAAGACTAGGAGGATTGAGGCTGCACTCATACATATACTGGTCTATTTTGATCACCCAGTCATAACTTGAAAGAAATTTATTCAATTAGTATATTCCACACCAAGTACTGAAAATTATATTTGAATAAAGCCAGTCTTCTAGTTGACCAGATCAAAAAATAGGGTCACTTAATTTCCACATGCAATAATGAGTGTTAACTTTGGAGAAAAAATAGGAAGCGGTAATGGCAGAGCCATTACGACACATAGTTAGGCAAGGGTAGAGCAAGTCACCTTGAGGCTGCTCAAGGTCGAGCCGTCCCTTTGTGATAGTCCTTGAGGCCGCTCGACTTTGGAGGCCCTTGAGGCTACCTGCACCTTGGCCATCTATATTTTGTTTTCGTTGGTTATACGGATTGCTAGATCACCATTTT
>CAIGRL010032922.1:0-10020 GCA_903798325.1 Fraxinus xanthoxyloides
ATGGGAGCCAAACAGGAGCTAAATATAACAGCCAGCCAGGTGCCAACAACCAATCACCACATCGTGAATCTATAGAGTTGATGAGTTTCACTTTCTCAAAGGGCAATCTAGTGATTTGTCAACATTATATATCACTGCTGAAAGGTGGTGCATATGGACTGCCAACGAGCTGGAATTACAGCAGAAAATTCATATTGAAAACAAGAAATGCATTTAAGGAAGCATTTAATATAAACAAGGTGCAACTCAAACATTTACCTGCTTTCCTGTACTTTGACAGCATCACGGTCAAATCCTTCTTTTCCATTAACAAAGATATCAGCAGTCACTGAAATCCCATGAAAATCAATCATCCTCTGTAGATCCTTGTCATTTCTTAGTGTGATGAGATTTCTACTGTTTCCTGGGAGGAAATACTTGATCGAGATTGTCCCATGATTCAAATTACACATTTCAGCCAATTTCAATTTGAGATCATCAAACCGAGTTTCGTCATTGATATTTACAGCATTTGCTTCTCCTCCTTTGTATGATAAGGTCCCATCTTCATTGGTCATAAACTCACCACCAGACTGACAAATCAATATAAGCTTCCTCTTTGCCATGGCATGGAACTTCAGGAGATCAAGTGATTAATCAGAATGGGAAAAAAAAAGTGACTAGTCAGAATCGTTAGATGGGATAATAAATCCAGTTTATACAGTTCTTCAAAGATGAGTGCCTATTTAAATTGTATTCCGTTATCTAATGCAATAAAAGCTTCTCTTTCCTTTTCGTTTTCTCTGTTGAAGGGAAAGAAAGGAAATCGTGTTCAATAATTTGCCAGCCGCAATACTAACTATAACAATCAACCCTAATTATCTATTACAGAATCAGAAATCAACTGTGTGGAAAATCGTGTTCAGTAAAAATACCTATTTGCAGATGCCATTAAAAATATAATAGCTAACCATCAAGACATTTGTAGACATTGCATGAGAAAATGGAGAAGTAAAAGTTCACCCCCCATCAAATTTCCACTTTTGGATGCAAAGAAAAATACCATAAACAAGTCCAACATAACATAAATAAAAAAATACCAACATCTTCTTGAAATGGACCGACAAGTGTGTCTTGTTTTTTGACATATGAACTCATGTCATAACACTACTAAGTATACTTTTAAACATATGTTCATAACATGTATCCAAGTCATACTTACTGGATACACTCACAAAAAGGTTTTGACTACTTACGAATGGCATATAGAATGTAGGATAATTCTTGTTGTACATAATTTATGTACATAAAGGATTACATAATGTAATGTGACAATCATCCAGTACTTGATGTGAAAGTGTGAAATTTGAATTAAAGGTTGGATATGTGCCACATGTAATTATGTGAACCATTATGTAAAAATTTATGTACCCCTAGAAAGGTCCTAGAATGTAATGGGTGCATGGATGTTCCATACAATGAGGGCGACCAATTACGTAGACCTTATTACACAGTAATGTCTTTTGTTAATATTCTAGCTCCCAGAAAATGATCAATTTCAAACAATTCATTCCTCTCAAGATCTAGTTGTAAATCAAAAACTTCTTCAACAATTTTTTTTTTTTTACTCACAGCCAAATAACTAAAAATGTACCCCCCTACAATTCACTCCAAGTACTTGCATAATTTTCACCCACAACTGACATTTATTTCATATAAAAGTGAAGTTCCGATAGATATACTAGCATTATCGACACAAATAAAATAGTAATAAGCCACTGTGAATCTTTGTATAATTAATAAATTTTATCAACTTATAAAGGTAAACTGCATCCTCATAAGCAAGGGATGTATTGTGTCTGAAAACTAAGCTTTATTTATTGCGGAAAACTCTGAACATAGACAACCTTGATGTCTTTAGTTTCCTTCAAAATTCGTACACCGTTATCATGTCCAATAAACAACATCATGATTTATATATAGTGGGAAAAAAATAAGGAAGGAAATGGAACTAAGCCATTAAAAGGGTTTGTTACATGTAATTATGGCAAGCATACATGCACGGTTCCTCTTATTCTTTGATTCACAATCTCATATATCAACGAAGGTTCCTTGCCTAAAATTTATAGCTTCCTACTGTTTTTGCCTGTAATTTTTTCCTCCAGAAAACAATTTATTTTAAGAAGAAGAATGTAAAGGATCCACCTGAAGCTCCACCACTCTTTTAGCTAGCAGTATAATTAGAATCCCTTTTCTTATCTACTCTACTTGTTGTTGCCTTCTGTCACAAGCTTTATCACCTCGTACATTATAATCCCATTCACAATTGTCCAGTCGTCATCTCATTCTTTCGAAAGTTCTCTTCATTCTTCAAAAATAAAACTGCATAATAAGTTTGAATTTGTGCAAAGGGAAAATTCGTGTTTACTTCAATATAGTGATTGATTCAATTTTTTAAACTCGATACGATACTCTCATGTAACTTCAATAGCACCAGTTAACAAAGAAATGCACAGAAGTATGGTATATGAATTGTTATGCATACAAAGAAATATCACTATAATGCAAATTGTAAAGTGACTGGAGAACACAACCCTCTATTGAAATTGAGACAAAGTCCATCTAATTTGCCGCAGAGTGAGGGACTTTTAAATAAACATTGAATTATCCAAACAAAATAGTTCTCTTTTGTATATTTCAGTAGATATAATATGGTTTAGGTTTGTACACTTTCAAAATTACAAGGAAAAGGCATTTAAGTAATAACAAACACCATTTATATTAACCACTCAAATTAAGCTTTTTTCAGCAATTCGTTTATTGGTTACATGTTGAATGTATTTGTCACAGCTGCAAAAGGCAGAATTGTGCTTATTCGGAACTTTACATGCATATAACATAGTGCAAGAATTAAGGGCCTAAAATTATTTCCAAGAAAAGGTAGAATTGTATGTTCCAAATACAAGTTAAAATGGTTGTAAACTTCATATAATTAATCACCGTAACATTATCCAAAAAAAGATCCGAATTATACATTGCACCCATAACCGAAAATTGAAGATAAGCTCAGCTAGAGCCAAAACAGAAACCAGATAATATATCACCAGGATTCGAGATAATATCGAAGAATTCGATTTATTTACAAGCATACTAATCAAAGCATTCGCAGAAGTTGAGATTTAAAAGCTAAAGCAATAGATAAAGTCAATTTTATTTTATTTTTTTAGAAAAAGGCACTAAAATTATGCACAAACAGAGAAAAATTGGCACGCGCAATTGTAAAGAGAAATTTACCAGGAGTAGGAGAGAGTGATTGATGGGGGTGATGAGGAGAAACCCTAGAAATAAGGATTGAACTAGAATTATATTTCGATGATGGGCTTCTGTCGAAATTTCAGAAAAGTGCAGGCTTTTTTTTCATTATTATCCCTTGTAGAATATTGCATCGGGGTTACTAGCCTATGAGACTTATCACATCTTGGTCCCTAACGTACATTTGTCGGCAGCGTGGTCCCAAATCATCGTTTTGCAGCGTTTATAAATTCTCATTATTAGTAAAATGAAAATATTTTTTCCGCCTTGTGTTGTGTTTGACTGTCAAAGACTCAAAATATACTTCGGGTTAAATGCAACGTGGGTCCCTCGACTTTGAGTAAATGCGTATTTAGGTCACTCATCTTCAATTGATCCAATCAAACTACTCAACTTCAATTTTCTTACGGATATAATCACTTATCTTCAATTTGATGTAGTCAACTCACTCAACCTCAATTTGCTTGCAGATTTAGTTACTTGACCATATTGTTAGTTTAACTAACGGAAAATATGATGACCTCGACTTTGAAAATAATTAATAATTGACGTGTAAAAATGCAAGTATTTATTAAATAAAATGTTTTAAGATAAATGATGTGCATTGTTATGTGAATTAAACATATATGACAATAATGTCCATGTTAGTATGTAACATTAGTTAAACTAACCGTGTAGTTATTAGATCTCAAATTTGCAAGCAAAACCGCAATTAGGTGAGTTGATTGTACAAATTGAAGATAAATCAATAGACCAATAGGCAAATCGAAGTTGAATAATCCCATTACACTAGATTGAAGATGAGCGACCTAGATGCACCTCCACTCACACGATGAATTTAGAATTAACGCTCTAACATCTCATACCATGACATTTGTCTCGCATGTTCTTCCTCCTCGTATCTCGTCACTCTTGTTCGTGTTACGAACACATTTTTTTAATGGAAATAAAATTAGATAGAAAAATATGATAAAACTGATTCAACGAAACTCTAACCTCCCACTCACATAAGCATTTTGAGGACCCAATAAACCTTCCACGACAAATTACGCATTTGCAAAAATAATTTCACTCGTTAACATTTTATTCATTTATTTCTTAGGTTTAAATGTAAAAGATAATCTGCTATGTTTTCCTCAAAGCACTAATTCGTCATAAAGCTGTTAGGTTGGGACCAATAATTTTTTTGAAAATACGTCGTATACACTCAAGTCACAAAACCAACAGCTTAGGACAATTGAACGGAGCTATCGTTCAACACTTCAATCTTGCAGGATTCCAATGAAATTTAATAGAGTAATGATATTTATCATCATGATCATGAAACATCGGTGATGTGACAATCCATTATCTCTTGCATTTCTCTTTCCTCCCCTTCTCAATCTCTCGTAAAAATTAAACTCTCAAATCTTATTATTCCACAAAGATTGTCGCATGACTGGTGTACCATCATCGTAATGATGAATAGCATTCTTCAATTAAACGCTACCACTACACAAGTCTTGGTCAAACATGACCGTCCCTGTAGGACAGTGAAGGATTCTCGAGACCTGCTACGTGTGCCTGCTGCTAATGAAATGAACACTAATTAAAAACCTTCGTAAACATATTAATTTATCATTGATCTAAACAATGGAAGACAAATATCAAAACAACACGAAGCCATGTTCAGTACACAGCAAGAACTACGTAAAAACGAATGTACGTATAACCCTGACAAGTTCAGTTTCAGCACTGGACAATCTTCCATGCAACATTTCTTGTTTGGTTTTTCCCAGTTAATGCAGCACAGCAGAAGCACCAAATTATATCACTTTTGTGAAAGCCAAAAAATTCAATTATAAAAAATAAGAATTGCCAGTCCTGGGTCCGTGCATCTGGCTGTTTTCCTCCGTCTCGGTGAAAAACTTTACCTCTCTTTCCTAAGGCCAAGGAAAAAGGGATAAAATAAAAGATGATCTAATTAGATTAAAAAATATATTTGTATTCTTTGAAAATAAGTGTTGAAAACCCCCCTCAATGATATACAGTAAGCATGACAGCAATCATGAGAGTTTTGGTATTGCTATATACCATTGCATGAAGGATAGCGAGGAAGGGGATGAGAGAGAGAACAAATAACACAGAAAAATTGAGCAGTAGTACCATATTATCATTGAAGCTTAATATCGAGGCAACATTTCCACAACGGTAACAATAATTGGGAGCAGACCACACCTGCAGTCATGAAGCAAAAATAATCTAAGAGCGCACACTAAAAATGTACGATATACCGTGATGAAATCTCTGATGCACAAGAGGCAACTTACAGTTACAAGTCCTTTATCCTGAAACATATACTTTAAACCTTCCTGGACAAGTTGGTGAGCCCGACAAACTAAATCAAGTTTGTTAATGTGGTTGAACTGCAAAAAACCAAATATTAGTGTCTGAACTGACTCTTCACGTCTGGAAGCTTAGTATAAAGCACTTTAGGGTTTCCCTAGTGTGTCCTTTAGCACAGTGGGAAGCAAACCCACAACCTAATGGACATGTATCACAACTGGCACCAAGCTCTCTCCCCAGGTATCACATTGACTTACCTCAGAAGTAACCCTGGATCCAAAAAGCCAGCCTGCTCCTCGAGGACTGACATACCATGTTTCAATATCTTCAGGGTCACTCCACATTAGGTCACAGAAGGGCCCTTCATGGGGAATTTCACAATTTCGATCAATGACTCGAATCTGTCAAGAAAGCAATAAGCAGAAAATATTACTTACTCTTTAAGCCACAAAAGTAGGCTGCATCTTGCTTACTAGAACGGCATACACATCCAAATACTAAAAAGTCCATGAAAACCAACAAAGTATACAAACTATTGTACTTGTGAAGCAAAACCATATACTTATTGTGTCTACTTCACATGCAAAGAACATTCCTCGATGGTAATCAAAAGAACAAATTACCAAATAAAGCAATTATGCAATATGCTCGACGCTACATTGTGTGAGAAAAAGCGCTTTACAATTTGAGCATAAACGTGTAAAGGAACACTTGTCTAACCAAACATCAAAACACATTTCTAATCAACTTCAAGATTTCTTGTATTGGATATGCAAAATAAACATCTTATGAACATGATATAGATCAAACCTGGTCAATTGTTCTAACATCCGGTGATAGGCCACCGTGGACACAAAGTACCTGGCATTCCACAGACGCAAGAAATTAATATTAGTTGTAAATCAAACAGTAAAAAATGAGTAAAATAACAAGATTGGGTCTTTTCATAAGAGCCATAGTTCTTTCCCTATCCCACCTTTTAAATGAAAGGATATAGATATACAGATTCAAATAAATAGCAATAAATTGTTTAGGGGTTGAGAGTGCTCTTTTGTGGCTTTCTATGAAATACAATACGACTAAGAGAAGGGAAAAGAGGGTATACTGTCCCATCTATGATTGCTGACAGAGTTAGATAGTCAAAAACATCTGTGCAATACCGCCAAGCATTAGCATTTCCATACTTCCTTTGGCATTCATCATAGAATCCATAGACCTACCAGAGGAGGAAAATTAAAAGTTCATCAGAAGTTAATTGTAAGCAATGGTGGAAAATGCTCTTCTAGTTCATCACGTGCATGTTTTTAATGATAAGAAAAGGTAAACCGCACTATGTCCTACCAAACTTTCTCTAAAAATGACATTGCTAGTAATAACCAATAACCAAGACAGAACAGAAAGAATATAGTACACACTCTTCACCAACCCCCATTCAAGCCTCAACAACACTCCCTGATTCAAGGAGTGGGCCACTTGATAATAACAAATGCCAACTGATAAAGAAAACGAACAATTAACTATAAAAAAGCGCAACTAAATCCTCCTCAACTAATTTATCATTGTTTATACATAAGGGCTCCAGTTGAACGTCCTTATGGTCATTTATGCAATATGCATGCATTGAATGAAGTTATGTACCGACATCAAATAAAAACGTGGCTATGAAGACAGAATTCACAAGTTATCTAGAGATTACCTGCGTTAGCTGCCTGCTTTCGTGATTTCCGCGTAGAAGAGTAATGTTAGCAGGATATCTGGTAAAAAAGTGCAAATGCAATATAAATTAATAAACTAAAAACAGAAAATATCACGTACAGATACAAAGGTAAAATAATGTTTTAGCTTGTTCAATGAGTTGGCACATAACAGATGAAAACTTGTTCAACCTAAAACACCTAGATCTCTTCAGATATTTTAGAATAGTAATAAACTGGAAAGGGGAACCAGTGCTTGAGATTTGGTTTTACATAAAATATTATGTGGTTTCTGTGACAATAATTAATCGTAGTTGACTAGAATTTTCACACCAGTAGCTATAACCTCGATGGTAAACATTACACTTTTATTTTATAAGCAGAATGAGCAGGCACGTGGGGCCAAAAACTTATAAGAACATTATAAGTATGATTTACTTAGCCCCAGCTTATCTCCCATTCTTTCAGAATTCATCTTTCTACGTACTCATTTTCAACCACAAATTCACACAATAAAATATCCTACATGTAAACCCAAAACCTTTCCTTACTTTTCAACCACACATTCTCCAAAAATTCACTATTATATTCTATAAAAATATTTCTTCCATGTGTAGCAATTGCATCAAAAGTTTCTTGCTTCAACCTGATCGCACGTGTAACTGGATACACAGATGACAAGGCGGGAAAAATAATCGAACTCAAACAAATTGGTCAACTAATTTGCAAGCACAGAAGACAAACGGAAAGAAGCAACCCAAAAAAGAATCAACCACCTTGCTTTGAGAAGTAAAAGAATTGTAAGAACTTCTAGACTATTATAACCACGATCAACAAAATCTCCCTGCAAAGAAACAAGAAGTTTCATGATGCAACTATAAGACTCCAAATCTATATAAAAACAACACACGAATAATGGGAACATACTATACAATGTTTACCATAAATATGTAATTTGTCTCTGGTACATGACCTCCAGTCTGGAAAAGTTTCATCAAATCATGAAACTGTCCATGGATGTCCCCACAAACAGTAACAGGACTATTCACAGGTTGCACATTTGATTCCTCAATCAAGATATCTTTTACCTGGATAAATAGATGGGAAACTGAACTTCAATATATGTGGACAACATAGTTCTCCCAAACAAACAAAAAGATGTGCTGTTGAAATATTGGCAATCATTATGGAGAACTATGCAATACTATACAAGAAAGTAAAATAACACAACTACACAAACTATCATTAACTCATGAAATGTACACGAAAAGAAGTTCTTGCCATGAATTGTCATTGTTGCACTGTGCAACTCAAGAAACGGCCCTGGTCAAAATTGTACGTTGAATTTGAAACACCTGGTGGAACTGAAACTAAATACCAAATACCAACAAGACAGAACCTTAGCACTAATGCCACGTCATGGATCAAAATCGCATCAAGTCCAAAGCTATATATAATTGGCCCTCAGCCACTACTATAATTATCGATGTTTCAAGCACAAAGTGCACCAAGCCGCCAAGGCCTTGTAGAGGCTAAGCGCAAGGCATGAGCCTGAGCAAAGCAAGCACACATCATATATTGCAATAAAATCACATAATCACGTCATATTTAGATAGTGTAAAGCAATATGCACGACAAGAACCAAGCCCATATAAAGGATATAGCTGTAGTATATAACAAGTATGTCCAAAAAAATCCACCATTCAAAAAACGTATAATACGAGAATTTAACAAAAATTATCCATGCTTCAAATATTTAACACATCATTTATAAGAGTCATACAAATCATGCATACTAAAATAAAAGGAAAAAACCGAGATCATCATGGCCAGGATAATGTTTCACGTTTAGGTTTTCAGGCATGACTATCATTAGAAATCCCCGTACAGAGAAAAAGAGGATAATACTAGGACAGCTGCGCTGTCACTGAACCAAGAAACTGGGAATACCTGGCTCAAAAATGCAAAAACCTTACCTCCTTAGGTCCTCTGCACATTCTTAACACATTAAACTTTCAATTAAATCGATAGACCATGCTATGAAAACCTAAAACTAAATTTGACATTAATCGGCAAATGGAAGTGGAAATCAATCGCGCGTCAAGTTAACTCATCAGTTTCTTTAACATATTCATTTAAAAAATAAAGACGAGGGACATAGACTCACGCATTCGCAGAGGAGCTGAAGCTCGTCTTCGGACAAGTATTGACCCTCTTTCACCGTAGCTATCCACTGGTCCAAATCCATTTTTACTACTATTCAATTAACAGCTTCTGTATACCCTTATACATATAGAAATATAGAAAAAACGAGGAGGAGTGGATTCGGGTATTGTATATGTATCTGAATCGAAAAGTTTTGCAGAATTTTCAAACCCTCCACTACTGTTTTTTCCTTTAATTTTCCATTTTTTTTGTTTAGGACGTTTGTTTTTCTAGAAAATAAATTGCGTAAAAATTGACGTTTTTAAAAAAGAACTATTCAAAAGTTAGGTGTGTTTGGTGCATATTAAAATGAGAGAATGTATTTTTTTTAAATAATATGATGAAGAATATATGGTTGAAAAAAAAAAAGTTATTGATATGATTGAAAATATTATTTTATTGAAAAATGTGTGGTTGAAAATGAGTAGAAGAATGAGAATGAAAAAAATAATGTGGCTCAAACAGTGGCATAGACTCCAAATAATGCCTAACCTTAGTTCTAAAA
>CAIGRL010032924.1:0-17614 GCA_903798325.1 Fraxinus xanthoxyloides
TCACTTAACCAGCCCAAAGAGAGAAAAATTGAAACAAACATTGACCCAAAACCAATTATCAAACCTAAACCTAAATGCTGAAATTGAAACCACAGGGCACACAATTCCCAAATCCAATCTACGACTCTCGTAGCCTCTCAATCTTAGACTCTTTGCTGTTGTCCCTAAGTCTCTCGTGACCTCTCTGACTCGATGCCTATTGGGTTGACGGCTTCCATCGGCAGAAGAAGAAGGTGAAGAAGGAAGGTCCCTCATTCATTCGTTTCTTGGCCTCTTCTTATGAGTGCCAAGTGGTACGATCCCTATTACTCTATATATTTTTATGCAAAATCTGCTATGCCTCTGAGTACTTATTTTCTACGGTCACGCTACGTGTACAGTTCGATTGACATGCTGCTTCACAGGATGACATGGAGTTTCTTAAAAATGGTGAAACCAGCAAATTTGAAAAGATAAACAAACGGGTAAAAATTTAGAAACCGACCCATTTAAGCTCAAGAAATTGCCCGTTTTATTACCCATTTACCCTAAACGGCGCCTTTGGTATTTTCCCCCAAATTGACACCATCGACAGCTTGGTCCCACGGCGCCTTTGGTCGACACCACCGACAACTTGGTCCTATGGTGATTTCGTTCGTCAACCAGCAAGCTGGAAGTTTATATTGATCTACAAAGACCTCTTCTTATTTATCATGCGAAATCTGGAGCTAAGTTTGTGTAAGTTTTCAGTTTTTGTAATTTCTGTGTGTTAATGGGGGTTAGGGGTTAGAGGGTTGTAATTTCAGTTTTTGTAAGTTTGTGTAAGTTTTCAGTTTTTTGTAATTTCGGTGTAAGTTTTCAGTTTTTCCAATAATACGGTGCTTCAACTTTCGCAATGAAAGATTTATGAAACAATTTCCTATGGGGTTTGATTCTGAATGTGGGCAACAAATTGTTTGACAATTTTATGAAAAAAAAAACTTTCAAACAAACAGATACCCACAAACAAAGAATTTACGAAAGAAGATATGCTACGTCTCCAGAATGTGGGTATGTGCTTGTGGGTATCTGCTTGTTTGACAATTTTATGAAAAAGAAACCGAAAAGGTGTGCTTGTCTCCAGAATATTAATATCGATTCCTCATAAATCTGCTCTGCACATGGAATACGTATTTGTCATGACTGAATTTGAAGATATTAGAAGCACAATTTGTTATTTCGAAGTTTGTCTGGAGCATAGTTATTTCAGCTGTTGCAACTGGAATCTTTTCAATGATGCAAAAGAAATGTTGGGACAAATTCTTGGATGTTCAGGAGAAAATTACATGTGAGTAACATTTTAGATTAATGTGGTTTGGGGCTTCAAATTTTAGAATGGCAGGAAAGAACCATGGAATTTGTCATAGCTGTAGGTGTAAGGGGCATTTCTTTGCGGATTGCCCGAAGAAACGATTATGCTCGTGGTGTAAACGTGCGTTCGTGAAGTGTTTTGAGGTGGAGAAGGAGACAAAGAACAAAGGCAAGTTGTTTAACTGCTGCGGTGGAAAATGCGAATTTTGGGAATAGGTCGGAGAAGGTGAATCAAGTATACTAGTGCCACGTCAACTAATGCTTGGACGAATGAAGTAGTTGTAGATGTCACGGCATGTTCGAATCGAGGCTTCGTTTAAACGACGAAGAAGAATTTACAATTTCTGTGAACGTGACAATCCGCAAGGGTAAAGTAAGTGCGAAAGTCGATAACAAAGGGAATGCCCCGGCTTGAGTATTATGTATTTGAAGACGTCGCATTTTTATAGTGCTAACTATGTAGATTTGTTGTACTTGTTATGTAAATTTTGAAGACGTTGCACATTTATAGTGCTCACTATGTAGCTATTTTAAGCGAAAGAGTGGCATGATTCCTGCTTTCTCGATAGCATCAGCATTTGTAACAAACTAAACTTCTAGACAATGAAGCATGAATTGTCCATTGATTAGTTCCAAATTCTCGTTTTCAAGCTCAATTTCACCAAATGGCATTTGCTCTTATTTTTTAAACTTCTTCTGAAGCATGTTAACAAACCATTTATTTGGACCGAGTAACAAATAATTCCCACAGAAACTTTGTCCATGTTCCTTTCTACTTGTGCAGATTATTAAGCATACATATCAGATAAAAGTGAATCTAGTAATTGAATCTAATTGCTAAACACCAGTTAGACCATATATGCACATCATTTATTTACAATATCCACCCAAAATCATCATTCCATGCCTCAAAAGGAACATTCAGACCATTCAACATTTAAATATCATCCCAACTATTAAAACATAAAATTCCATTCACCAATACTACAAAAACCATGCTACAGACATCAGAACCATTTTCGCCCACCCAGCCAATTTGTCGCCAGAGAGGTTCACAACTTCAAAAATAAATAGAACAAAAACTTCTTTCTAGATCAAACAAAGGCTGCAAATATCAACCATATACTCTTCTGTTGAACATTGCAACGATTTCTGTGCAAGCAAAGAAATGTACAATTACATCAAACTATCAAACAAAACTCCTTAAGACACACTCCACATATTAGAAGCTATAGAACATACATACGTACATCGAAACCTGAAGTCACTATTTTTTTTTCATCCAACGTCAATTGTTTGGACCATTTCGCTCTGGTAGAAGGTTGATACAAATTTGGCAATGTGTTTATCACTGTCAAATATGAACGTTATAATCGAACAAGAATAAATTCACCATTGTCAAGTACTTCGATTAAATGATAGTACTACCTTGAGGAGTGACTACAACATTTGTTGACGATGGCGGGTTGAAGTTTGGATACTGCATTAGTTGCGTAAATGTAAAACGTCCATCATCGTGCACCTGCGTGAAAATCAAATAAATACCAGTAACCAAAGATATACTAATTGTAAACAAAGTATGGCATGAGTAATCAAATTGTACTAACCAATAGGATAGGTGGATATGATAATGGTTGCGGCATGTGATAATGTGGTACTACGATATTTGGAACGTTTGGTGCACAAGTGTCGAGGTTACTTCGACCAACACATGGTCTCTTTCCTTTAGTTGAAGTTAACTTTGCCTACATGATTGAAGAGTTAAATAATATTCATTGTAATGACATCGCACCGTTATCAAAAAAATGAAATCAATGAAAGCAACAAACCTTTCCTTTTTTCGAACTCGATTCCATTGGACTTTTGTTTCATAGTTTCTTAGGTGTGCCCTTTTCATTGAACATTGAGGATCTCGTACGCTCCCACTGCCACTATTTTGTGATGTTCTAACGTCAGATCTGAATTGAACAGAATGTTGGGACAAGGCATTACTTCTGCAACTCGACCTCATCGCACCCATCATTTGTTTTTTTTGTTCAATCCACTCCATTAATGCTCGGGTTTGCTCGTCATCATCTGCAACCATGTCTGCGAGGGTACTAAATGATTGACAGATTTTGTCATAATTCAGCTGTCCAGGAGTGGTAGTCAACCCATCGTAGTTGACTACGACCCTCATGTGAGCTCTACGCACATCCCGTCTCCACCTTCGTAATATATACTTAGCCGGCACAAATGTCACGTCATTACGGATCAGGACTGAAATTGCTTGTCTACATATTATTCCACGAAATTCAAATAGATGGCAGCTGTATGTAAATTCACAGTTCTGGCTTCGATATGTGACAAAAAATCTTTTTTTCCTTCGATCATAACACATCACATCCTCCCGGACCTCATATACAGTCCCCGTACATCCTTTCGAGGTAGAAATGAGGTCACAGTAAACCTTCCCGATAAACTCTTCTTGCACTTCCCTGTATTTGGAAATTGTGTAAGTAACCTGAAATTGCTTCTCTATTTCATAAGTTGTTGTGCATGGTGACATTTGAGAATAAGACTTGAAATCAGTCTGAAACTTCTTCTTGACCTTATTTCTCAATGCTCGCTCGTACTATTCAACAAATTGCTTTAGCGATGTTTTCGAAAGCACATATCCATCGAAGAATGCATTCATACTCTCATTGCGCTGGGTTGTCAACATTCCTGCCCAGAAAGCAGTTTTCAAATAGCATGGAACCCATCGACCTCTTTGCTTGTCCAGTCCGAAACCATTCATTATCAGGCAAGCTGTACGTTTCTAACATAACTTCCCAACCCTATTCAAATTCGTCAACACTTTGAGAATCATATACTAGCACATGGATAGTAGAAAATATAGAACCCTTATCGACATGGTATCCAAACTTCTCAGGTAACTTCTTCATGATGTGCCACAAACACCATCGATGTTTCGTGTTCGGCAACACAATCTCGATTGCATTTTGCATAGCTCGATCTTGATCAGTAATTATTCCATGTGGATGTTAACCATGCATACATTGTAGCCATGTCCTAAAAAGCCATACAAATGTATTTGTATTTTCGTTCGATAGCAAACCAAAACCAAGCAACTGACTGTCCGTGATGATTCACTCCAACAAAAGGGGCAAACGACATGTCATACTTGTTAGTAAGTTAGGCTGTATCAAATGTGACCACATCGCCGAACTCCTTGTATGCTTGCCTACACCTATTATCTGCCCAAAAAACATTCTTCAGACGGGACTCTTCATCCAAATCCATACTAAACTAAAACCCCGAGCACCTTGCTTGCATATTCGAAAAGTAGGGTTGTATTGCTGCGGTGTCTCCTTCGCCAAGTTTTAATCGCCTCACTTGTTCAATATAGTTTCTACAATCCTTTTCCAAACAAGTCATGTTTTTATATCCACCTGCTTCAACGACTGTTGAATTGGAGCTTTTGTGCAAAGGAATGCCCGCCATATCATTTACTTCAAGACTTCGTTTGACATGTGCACTTAGTTCTCGATTACATCTATACAGCCTTGATTTCGAAGGACTTGTCTTATGATTATGTTCAAGATTGGACAGTATTAATTCTCCAAATTCCACACATATCACAGGAAGCAGTCAACCTGGCCTTACAACCCGTCTGAATGGTTGGTTGAGGCTTCAAAGAACAGCTTGTATTACTTGTTCTGTGACCTTCACGACTACATGTCAATGTAATATATCTCGTAACCCCATCGTCGTCCTTTTTTGAATTTCGTTTTCAAACCGCAAAACCTACATCATAGGCATTTCTTTTATAAAAATCAAACAATTCATTCTCATCCTTGAACTTCATCCCAACCTCAGGCACAATCACACCATCCACTCCTGATACATCATCGTCCACTATGTTCAAATTGTCCATCACGTTGTCATTTTCGGCTTCTATCAAAATCTCATCACAAAAACTATTCACAAATTGTTTGTCTGCAACAAGGAAAAAATGCAAGTGTCATTCACAAAACTCATTCCTGATTTATACAAAACTATGCTACATGGTTACGTACAAAAAACATTAACGCATTTTATCTGCTATTCATTCAATCCAAACCAACTAAACACATGGAATAAAAAAAAAACGAGAGAAAACATTCTCCCAAATATATCGACCGAAAGCAACTAACCAGAGAAAACATTCTCCCAAATATGTCGACCGAAACCAACTAACTACATAGACGAAACTGTATCAATGCAATCAAAGAAGCATGAAATTTACAACTGGAGAATACCTTTGTCCGACATCATTTTGACCAGCTTTACATTGAGACGATTTATTAAAGTGTTTTGCAGCTGGAGAGAGTTTCAATTCCCGGGGTGCTAAACGTGCGTCTGAAAGGCTTCGTCGACCGACTTATTTTAAGGGGTTAACGTCAGTTTACTTCAGCTGATTTTTGGGGGTAAACACCGGCTGATTTTAGGGGGTAAACTTCGGTGATTATGAGGGTTAACGCCAACTGCGGTTGTATCCGGTTGATTTTGTATAGTTCACGCCTTTGGTTTTGTATGAGGGGAAGAAGCAAAGTGAAAATGAGGTAAATTTCTGGGGTAAAATTTTCTTCATTCACTACAGGTCAATTTGGGGAAAAAGAGGTAAATTTCACGCCTTTAGTATTTGGATCGGAGAAAAGTTGGTTTTTGTTTTAGAAAAAGTGGCGGTATCTGGTTTCGATTTTTTCCAGACACGTCGTCCTGTCAACAGACGTGTAAAGAGCAATGTACAACTAGCTTTTCTCTATTTTCTAAATGTTATTATGTCTGTTTGAGCAGAGTTTAATTGTGTGTGTTTGACATTGAGTAGACTTGTTATTGTATGTGTTTTATTTTGCTTTTAATTGAGTACGTAATAGATGTTTGTTAATGTAAGAGAAAATAAGTGGAAATGACCGGTTGACCCGATCATTTTTCCACTTTGGCCTTGACCGCTTAAAAAAAAGGAAATTAGGAATTTAAGAGCCAAATCCAAAAAATATCCTCATTTCTCATCACCTCACTCACACACACGACCAAGAACAGTGGAGAAAAAGAAAAAAAAAATCTCAATTGAGATCCAGTCAACCACCAACAACTAATCACGGGCGAAGTGATCTTTAATAAGGTTAGTTTCTTGTTGTAATTATGATTATGATTTTTCTTGAATGGTAAAGTTTAAATTTAACATTTATTTAGTTTTTTTTTTCATTATTTAGGTAGATGGTTAAGTGTAGATATTGATTTATTGTTATTAAGGGACAAGGACCTGTTTTTCTCGTCGAAAATTGAATTTTTCGGCCAGAAAAACGAAAGGACCGAACAGTCAGGCCGACTAACGGCCTAGACGTTTAAATTTGAGCTGACTAAAATATTTTCCTTATTTTTATTTTTGTTTACTTTTTATTAATTATTTAATTTTTACAATTTTAAATAATATTTTTATTATATATATATAATTTTTCTTTTTCTTTTTTATTTGTTCTTTTAACTTTTATTTAAATTAATTTATTATTATTTTTCTCCTTTTCCTTTTGATTTATTTTGTTTATATATATATATATATATATATGGTAAAATTTATAAAGTAAAAATATGTATTCATTTTAAAATGAAATAAATACTTTAAAATTGAATATTAATATTGATACTCCTTTTAACCAAATTACCAAATTCATTTTTATTTTTTATTTTTTACAAGTTTAAAATTCTTTTTAAAGAAATATTTAATTTTTTCAATTTTACTTAAATAATATTTATAATTTAATTTTGTTTAGTTTTTTAGTTTTTTATTATTTTTTGGTAATAATTTAAGAATATCTTAAGACCCTGTTTGATTCAAGAGTATTTTCTATGAAAGATGCAAATTAAATTTCATTTTTATCTTTTTGCATGTTTGATTGAATAAGTTTTTCATGGAATTGGTTTTCCATATTTTCTTGATTTTTGAGGAAATTTTTTTTATAAGTTTGGTGGGAAAAACTTTTCTAGGCAATTTGTCTTTTTAAATTTTTTTGATTTTTTTTTACAATGAAAATAAATTCTAACCCCAATTGTAACAAATTATATCCCTTTAATGAATAATTTTCATGAAAAACAAAGCCAAACGTATACCAAAATATCCAAAATTTTAATATTTTTCAGGTGAAAATTTATATGAGTCAAACATAATTAACTAACAATTCTCAATAAAACAAGTTTTAGATAATTCAATTCCCTAAAATTCATTTTCTTTCCACTCAATTCCAGTTTTGCAATCAAACGGACCTTAATTGTTTTATTCTTCTTATAATTTGTTTTCAATTTAAAATACTTTTTAACGTTCTTGCTTTATTCTTTTAATATTCTTTAATATATTTATCATTTTTTGCTCATTAATTTGTATTTAATTTAATTTTCTCCTTTAATTCTTAAAGCATTTATTTTTTTATTGGAGTCGATGTCTTGCGTATGGTATTTACAATTCGGTTTGCTTGATTTTTCGAGATTATGTGTTGTTTTATTATCTCTTGTTCAATATTCTAACATTTGAATTTTTGTAGGATGGAATATCATTAAAATGCAGAGTAGAGACGGATGGAGGGAAAAACTACTTAGAATAGTAGTTTTGAGAGTTTTATTTATGTGTTGGATTTGCTCGATGATCAGCACGGAGATGCGCTACGTCAGTCCTTCCTGTGGCCTCTGTACCATTTGTGAGAGGTGCAGTGCTTAGGATAGATCATCGATGCACTCCTTTGTTGGCTTCTTAGGCTGGTCGACGGCGATGCCCTTCACTTCGACCTCGGGGGCAATGTCTTTAGTTTTTCTATGTTTGAGTTCGCCTTGATCACTGGACCGAGAATTACAGGCGATGAGACAACCACTGAGATAAACAACAGGCTGTACGAGACGTATTTCCAAGAATAGAGAACGGTGCTTCTACCTCAGTTGATGGGCGCGATGAGGGAGTGCGACCAAATGTTAGATATATTGAAACCTAGACTGGTCTACATCCTAAAGAGCATGATGAAGCATTATTACAAAAACTACCATCGACATTTTTCATTTGCAAGTTATAGACAACATCGATGCGTTCAACAACTATTCGTGGGGCCGGAGATGTTTTGAGGACCCCGTTACATCTTCACCAGATCACACTCGATGTCCAAGGGGTCCATGTGTAAGTACGATACATATGATTGCGCTTGAAAGTGCATGTAAATATTTAACATAATCAACGTTAGATTTGTATACAAAATTTATATATAATAAGTGTATGTGTTGCAGATCTAGGTATATGAGACGATCCTTCTCTGGGTTCTCAATTTGCCGACGATAGGAGACACACTACCCTCTAATGCATCATTGGTGAGCATCTCGAGTAGACGGATGTCCGTCCGGCAAACAATTATCAGCCCTCATCGACGACCCTCAAGTGAGTATTAGGCATTGTAGATTTATATTCTATGTCCTTTAAGCATTTTATCATATGATCATTAACTAGTTGAAATGTCAATATGTAAGCTTGGTGTCTTAACCGAGTTGACGTCGTCGATGGAGGAGGAGGGTTGATGTTTTGTGTGTGAATTAGCCGTTAAGCATACTTCACGAGACCAAATGTCCGATTCTATCATGGACCTAGATTGGGTGTGAGAGTTGAATATAATTTATTGATTATTGTTTTGTATGAGTTAGCCTATTTTAACTAACTTAATAATCTTTAATGTTATTTGTATAGGAGCGCAGTCCAGTTGATCGACGATCACCTTCTTCGTCGACGAGATCGCCTTTTACCCTTGATGGGATCACCTTCGCTGCCGATGAGATCTCCTTCTCTTCCATCCGGTACCTCTCACGTAGATCTCTTGCACATAATGATCTGTATGTCCTTCTGACTGGATTTATGTCGGAGATGAGGGAGGAGGTGGGCGCGCTACGAAGGGAGGTAGGGGTGCAACGACAAGAGATTAGCTGTGAGATATCGAGTTTACGTCAAGATATTGTAGTACCTCGCAGCCATGTATTAGACCTTGAGGTGGAGGTCGTAGCGCTCCGGACGATATAGCAAGACTACGAGGGAGTGAAAGACTGTGCGATGGAGAGGGTGACCGAGAGGGTCATGGAGATCGGGGTCACTCCTCGTTGTGGCTAGATGCTGCGTCTTGGGCGTAGGTGAAAGCGACCTAGATGATGCTGGTGGAGGTGCCCGAGGAGGAGAGGGCCGCGAAGGCAGAGAGGGTGTCCAAAGCGGCAAAGAGGGTGCCCTCAATGACGGAGGAGGGGGTGGTGGAGGTGGATGTGGTACCTCCGATGACGGAGGATGAGAGAACGTCGGTCGTGACAAAGGGTAAGAGGCATGTTGTTGACGTGTCGGAGCAAGTGGTCGGCAAGAGGCCGAGATTGATGTCACAATACTTCGTATCTCCTTTCACGACTGAGGCGAAGAGGAGGACGTTTGTTAACGGGACGTACCCCAATATTTTTCGAAAGTGGACCATGCCAAATGGAAAGCATTCGAGACGGAGGGGAGAAGAATTATGTCGGGGTAAGTATTTTACAATTTCAATGAAGTACGTTGCGCTAACTCATCTATACTCTTTTAACATTTGTTCTGTTTATTTTTTCAAAGATAACCGCAAGTTAGGGTGCTACGATCTCGAAAGCTTATAAATGGTTTCATGACATCACCACTTCTGGGACTTCGCTTGTCGATGATGTAAGTGAAATAGTCAT
Organism: Fraxinus xanthoxyloides; assembly: GCA_903798325.1. Lineage (NCBI taxonomy): Eukaryota > Viridiplantae > Streptophyta > Magnoliopsida > Lamiales > Oleaceae > Fraxinus > Fraxinus xanthoxyloides. The sequence continues at coordinate 10,066 of CAIGRL010032924.1, forward strand.
ATTGTTATTTATTATGTATACATAATTTTTTATTTATTAAATAAAATGACTTCCCCGATTTTTTATTGATTTTTCTCGATGTAGCACATCGACTTGACTATGAACTTATTGCACGATCGAGCTTGAAGATATCCAAAATCACTCAACATTCTTGGTCGACTCATATTGAGCACCGAGTTCGTACGTGTCATTGACATTGAGCATCAGTCACTTCAACTTATGGGCAAGGAGTACGTGTTGCCCGAATATATGGTCGAGTGGATCGTACGGATGTGGCTGAGTGTCAGGGGAAAGCCATAGGAGGGTTGTACGCATATAGACATCCCAGTGATCCTGAATCACCACTACATTTCCGTAGAAATCCTCTTCGCTGATTCCACTATATACGTTTACGATTCCAACCATTCTTGTCTGAAACAAGGCCGCTCGAACATAACTTGGAGCCGGTAGTTGTGATCGTTCCCTTGATGGCTTCCCGAGCCAGTGTGACTGTGAAGGATAGACTAGCAATCGTACGGGACTCTACGACGATGAGACAGTCGAGATCGTAAGTATTTATGATTTTTTTAACTAGGAAAATTAGGTTCTAACTATACGGTACCGAACTAACACATTATTATTCAATTGCAAGGACGATTGCGGTATGTTTGCAATAAAATACATTAAATTTTTGAGTATATGATATAATGTTGATGGAATCAACCAATCATGGATACATAATTGGAGGAATAAAATAGCGTGCGATTTGTATAGATTTGAATGTGATCCATAAATATTGTATATTTAATTATTCATTTATTTATTAAATAATTATAAATATTGTAAAACTATGTAAATATTGTATATTTAATTATTTATTCATTTTATCAGATATTTATAAATATTGTAAAACTCATGGAAGCATCATATATTTAATTGTTCATTTAAATAGTTGTAAATATTGTAAAATTCATGTAAATATTATATATTTTATTGTTTATTCATTTATCAAATATTTGCCCTCTAGGTCCCTCAACTATGATTTTGTACGATTTGGACCTTTATTTCACATAAATACCATTACACATCGGTCTAATTGTCATTTAGGGAGTCTGACTTGTACAAAATTGACGTGTATGTACTGTTGCTCCACACCCGTCACACCAACGCAGTCGAGAAAACTCTTCGGTAAATGATATTCTAGATGTACGTGGATGCTCAGACCACGTGATTCAACTTGCGATGGAAACAAACTAGTAAGTGGAAAAATATGGTCGGGAACTTTTCACTCGGCTTCATTAGGTAAATGAAATATAGTTTCAGCATACGTTGCTCTTCAATAATCAGCCGTATAATAAGGAGAGTATAATGTTCTCGCTGCAAAGCCTTTATACATAGTCACCGCGATTGCTTGCTCACATGAAAAACTCTCCAACTGAAATCGACGACAAGTGCATGTGTTGTCAGTCAAGTCCACCATGTATGCCATGTTACGTACACATTTCACGGAGAAGTGCAACTCATCTTGTGGTTCGACATTCAACTTTCTAATAAACTATGTAGCATTGAAGAGTTTATCCTCTTGAATCGGGGTTAGCACGTTCGTACAACTTTGATATTCCACACGTCGGTCGTGAAACCACTGCTGCAACTTGTTACACGACTGTTTTCAATCATTGTGAGGATTGGTAACTCACGATCCTTGTTGAATAATCTATTGAGAGATTTCGCATTATTTGACGTCATCATATTGTATTGGCGTCCTGAAAAATGTGATTTCGCGTAGTGTTTAATCCCCATTTTTATCAGATACTCGCATGTCGGTAATGATTTACTTCCTATTTCCACCATGAACTTATTACACTCTTCAATACTATAAGTTTCGACTGTTCTCCTGAACAATGAAACGATGTCTTGGCCTCGATACTTATTCTTCAGGTTGCCTATGTGTATAGTACATGCAATATCCATGATGTGCCTCGAAAAAAATTTCAGCGATACCATTTATTATAGACGATCCCCAATCAGTGACAAAGGCAAGGTCCTCGACTTCCTGATTACTTCCCTTAACTTTGTCTTGCTATCGACTATGTCGAATGCAAGAGCGTAAATTGGATGTTAGCATCTTAACATATAGCAACAATTAACTTGCCTTAGTATCTAGCTTTCAGAGTTGTACCATCGACTAGAATTTGGAGTCACATCGCATTTCGAAATCCTCGAATGCATTGTCCAATAGCAATGAAGAAAAATTTAAAACAATTCTCACCCTCTGTCTCAATAAAAAATATCAAGCTAGAATTAGTTGTTCCCATGTTATGGCAATACCTGACTAATTTAGTATAACTTCCTCGATCGAGCCCATTAAACCCTCCAATGCACATTCTTTGGCCTTTCAAAACTCTGGTAGCTCAGACCACTACATACTCTCGACGGACATCGTTAATGATGTCCGAATGTTTGTAGATCGTTTGTGAGTTCTGATATTTATGCATTATCGGTCAACCAATAAACCATGATCAAGCTTGCTTGTAATTATTTCGATGAATTCACATTTTGCAAGTATGTTCCCGATTATACTTGCGAACTACAAAGAACTCATTTGTATCTATTTTCAGTGCAACGACAACTGTCGTCCACGCAGACAGCAATCAACAATGACTTGTTTGATTTCTTAACTTTGAACTCAAAATTGTATTTCAGTGCAATTCGATGCGTAGTTTCGTGCAAATCTTTCTTTGTTACAAAATGTTGTTCGACATGTAAATCCTTATCATCAGGAACCACACACGAAGAATTAGATGATGTTCCACTCATTCCAGTCCCTGCATTCCTACCCTCCATGTCTTTGACAGGATAAAGCAGTTAAATCATCATTTGTAAATTCATTATAATTCTCATTGTCGTGAACTATCGGCGAAATTTCGTGTATAACAATGAGATCATGATGATGAACAATTGGCTCGGGAATAACCACATCATCCTTACGAGCTATCTCCACTGTGTTCCAAAAATTATTTGCATAGTGATCCCCTCCAACCGAATCTTCGGGGCCATTTTCGATGAAATCCTTCCTCACTAAAATCACCCAAAGAGGATTCATGTACATTTAGTTCAATTTAAATAGATAATTCACTTCTTCATCACAAGTAACCTTCATAGGTGGAATTGAAATAAATCAATCATCCTTGAATCAAGATCTCAGTTCCACATCGGACTAAGAGTGATTGACATTCAACTTGTTTTGTAAACTATCGTACATTCTAGCATATGTTGTACTCCCCTTTATGAAAACTGGAATACTACCACGTTTATCACTTGTTCATCTCCATACTCATTGATCTTTCTCATTCGATTCGAAGTCACCAAAAAAACAAACTGACGAAACCATATCTGCAAGACGAAACTGAATTTTTTAAGAAAATGCAGTCGAAAATTCGACTCGACTGGAGCAATAGAAATTAAAAAAATATGCGAAACAACCTAAAAATAGTGCCGGTAGTTAAACGTGTAAAAAATTTTCGACTGTTTTTATCGATTAAAACGTATAAATAATTAACGAAAACGAAATAAAACATACGTAAATATACTTACCTATTCGAAGTGATTGATATTAAAAAATATTTCCTTATTCAACTTTCGATAAATTTCAGAGATTTTGTGGTTGATGTAGATGAAAGTTGAGAGAGTTCTTATCTGTATTGGAATATACAGATAAGAATAGTTAAGTAATTTTAAAATTTTAATTAGGAAATGTTTGATTTTCAATTGTTAACTAAAAAGGTAATATTGTCTTTTAAACAAAATAATATTTTGTAATTGCATGACTTATTTAAGGACTTTTTTGTCTTTTAACATCTAAAATGCTAATGTGAAAATATAGAATGGTTGAAAAGTCAAAGTGAAAATTAGGTTTGTTGACTTGATCATTCTTAAAAGTATCCCATTAATGTTATTATGTGTATTTGAGTAATGAATATATGAATTTTGATTTGGGCTTACTTTACGGTAGATAGAATTGAGAGTAGATTTTGTTTGATTTTACTTGATATGCTGATTTGGACTTAACTTGATTTTGCTTTCAATTAATTTGATCTAGGCTTAACAGAAATGAAGGGATTTGGGGGCAGGTTTTTCTTTCTATTAACTTGATTTTGCTTTCTGTAACTTGAATTGAGGATATATTTGGCTTTTTTTGTAACTTCATTTTGCTTTCAATTAACTTGATTTGGGCTTAAAGTGAAAACCATTATTAATAGAATATTTGAATTTGATAATCTATGTCAATTCATATATCCTATTGTTGGACCAAACTTGGACATACTGATTATTTTTTTTCTTTGCAAGGAAACAAAGCAGACAAGTTCACGTGTTCACAAATGGTCCTACCTTCAAGCAGGAAAAGAACCTTCCATGTAGGTACTTATTTAATTGGAGATTATATTAACAATCCAATTTCTAGGTTTCAAAATTAAAGATGGTCAGTGTTCACCGCAGCCTCATGAGGCCACGAACTTCTTAAGTTTCTAGATGCAAATTTGACAAAAAAAGAAGTTCAACAGTTTCTTGGAGTTGTTAATTACATAGCAGATTTTATTGATCATCTTTCATCAATCATTTGACCATTGGATCTAATGCTTAAACAGAATTCACCTCCTTGGTCATCCGCTCAAACTGAAGCAATCAAAATTATTAAACAGATAATCAATGATCTTCTAGCTTTGCAAATCCCTACAGATGGAAAACACATCCTTCAAACAGATGCAAGTGATTGTTTTTGGGCATCAGTTCTACTTGATGAAAAAGATGGAAAGAGAAGAATTTGTGAATATAAAAGTGGTTCATTCTTAGAATTGGAGAAACACTCTCATTCTACCTTCAAAGAAGTTCTTGCATTCAAAAGGGGAATTGAAAAATTCCAGTTCCATCTCATTGGACATAAATTTATGGTAAAAATGGACATGTCAACTTTTTCGAAAATGCTCTCTTTTAAGAGAAAACAAATTCCAAACTCTCAACTTTTTAGGTGGGCAGAATGGTTCTCAAACTTTGACTTTAATATCAAACATATCAAAGGGAAACACAGTCTATTACCAGACCAAACCTTCTCTCAAGACCAAAAATTTCTATGATTCTTCCTCCATTTATTCCTCTGTCCATTCCAATCATTTACATGATGGAATCAAAATCTTCAAATCCCTAAGTTTTCCCTCCTGAACTCAATGAACTCTTAAGGACCAAAACTCTCAAATCCGGATTCAAAGACCTTATGCTCAGATATCAATCCATTGTGATAAGAAAAACTGGAATTTAGACACTTGGTGGTCTTGGATTTCATCTAGACTATCCATTCTTTACACTCTTCCGATTTGATCCAAAACACGTTGCTCTAAAGTTTTCAAAAGAAACTCTTTGTTTTTTTGGTATCTTTTAGAACTTTGGCAAATTGGAATTTTTTTTCATGTTACTGAAGCACTTGATTCATTTTGTCAAATGAATTTGGATTTTTTGCATAGAACAATCGATCATTTTGCAAAAAAGTTTTTTGAATGATTTTATCAAATTTCACATTGGTTAAAGATGTTTCAAGCTTTTTCTTTAAAATTTAAAGAGATATCAATCCATTGTGATAAGAAAAACTGGAATTGAGACACTTGGTGGTCTTGGATTTCATCTAGACTATCCATTCTTTACACTCTTCCGATTTGATCCAAAATACGTTGCACTAAAGTTTTCAAAAGAAACTCTTTGTTTCTTTGGTTTCTTTTAGAACTTTGGCAAATTGGAATTTTTTTTCATGTTACTAAAGCACTTGATTCATTTTGTCAAATGAATTCGGATTTTCTGCACAGAACAAATGATCATTTTGAAAAAAGCTTTTTTGAATGATTTTATCCAATTTAACACTGGTTAAAGAAGTTTCAAGCTTTTTCTTTAAAATTTAAAGATCTTAGAACTTCTAAAAACAATGTATATGTGATCTTAATTTTTTAAAGACACGGTTATTTCACTGAAGTAGGGACATATGCTCATTTCTCTCATATTAAGGAGGTTGTAGTTCAACCATTCAACATGCATCAAAATTGGGAGCACCATCCAAAAGAATTTCGAGAATTCCAAAGGCGTATGATAGAAATCAATCAAAAAATCCCTCAATAAATTTGGCCAACTTATGAAGATAAACCACCATGGGAAACTCTACGAGTGAATTACACTCAAAAGATTCAACAAGATATTCAAGTCTATCAAGAAACACATCTTCAAAGATTTTGCACTGATAAAGATCCAGAATATGATCATGCTTTTGATTATCAATGAAAAAAGGAAAAGAAAAAGCAGAATCAAATAAGAAAAAAATCACAACAAACAGGATTAAGCCAAACAAATGACCAATTTCCTCAAATTAATTTTGATGACCGTGTTTTCCAAGATTCATAAGATCCATGGCTAACTGAAACTCAAGATGTCAATGTACCATGGTTAAATCAACTTGGTTTACCCTCAGGACCAGAATACTCTATGAATCTTAACACACAATGACATGACAAGACAATAACGACAAATCTACTTTATTAAAGAAAAATGTGCTTTATTAAAGTTTGTTTGTCCATTTGTTTAATAATTTGTTGCTTTAATTATTGTATTACTTTAGTCATGTCAAGACAAGAATCTTTTTTTTTAAAAGGAAGACAAGGTTTGTAAAATAATGACACGTGTCTATTGTTGACCTCGAAAAATGGCTCCAACGTGGCCAACAAGATATGTCTTCTAGCACGATCGTCCCTACACGTGGAAACAAATCGTCAGTCGTTCGTGGCTTTTTCCGATGGAGGTGGAAGCGGCCGCGAACGCTCCGACGATCAAGTCAATATTCTAGCTAATTGTAGTGGGTCCCCCCTGCGGTGAGTGTTTTGCCGGAGAAACGGTTTAATGAGTGTTTATGTAGAGAGAGTAACCTTGTAAGTACCTATTCTATCATATTCTTTTTCCATCCCCCTTCTCAGTATGAGAAGGGAGTATTTATACCGGAAGGTAGGAGGGGAGAGCCATTGGATCGGCGGGACACGTGGCCTCAGATCCTGGAGCAGTCGTCCCCTCCCAGGCATCAATCTGTCCNGGCCAACAAGATATGTCTTCTAGCACGATCGTCCCTACACGTGGAAACAAATCGTCAGTCGTTCGTGGCTTTTTCCGATGGAGGTGGAAGCGGCCGCGAACGCTCCGACGATCAAGTCAATATTCTAGCTAATTGTAGTGGGTCCCCCCTGCGGTGAGTGTTTTGCCGGAGAAACGGTTTAATGAGTGTTTATGTAGAGAGAGTAACCTTGTAAGTACCTATTCTATCATATTCTTTTTCCATCCCCCTTCTCAGTATGAGAAGGGAGTATTTATACCGGAAGGTAGGAGGGGAGAGCCATTGGATCGGCGGGACACGTGGCCTCAGATCCTGGAGCAGTCGTCCCCTCCCAGGCATCAATCTGTCCATCATAGGTGGCTAGCATTAAATGTTCTTGGGCAGGGCTGAGACTTCCCTTCCACCCCTTCTTTAGGTTAGTGCTAAGGTCTTACG